>WBZZ01001917.1:10000-20000 GCA_019918135.1 Paulinella micropora
CATGCCGAAATAGCGACGGGAAGCACAATCCTGTTCCCTCAGGGTGCCCCTTTCTCGCTTGTTGAGCCCGGAATAAAACCCACAGTGCTCTGTCGGTTTATACTGGACTGTCGAACAGTCTCGAAACTCCATCTGCTTACTGGGTCCTCTGTAATGGAGGTGGGAGCTCGTTCTGCAAGGGGCGCTTATGGAATGAGCCCTGGCCCCGCCTGGTACTAGGGAGGTTTGGTATCGCCTGTATCAGTCCCTTCCGTGCAAACATCACGGCTTAGCTTGGCATCGGGTTAATACTTTACCCACAGACTTCCTTGGTTGACGAAATCAGAAGCTCCTTTTTTCTGACATTAGTCGATATCTCATCTATCTATCTATCTAGCTAGCTAGCTATCTAGCTACTTATATGTGCGTTACTTAGTTCATCTCCTGGTAACTAACATAACGCACGCTGTTGCTTATCGGTACATATATACATACATGCATACATCATTTGCCTTAGTTCATGTCGTGGCGGCTCATTGTCCGGACGATGATGCTCGGTACTTCCTTCATAGTCAGCATTATCATCCCTTCCCACGTGCTGTATTGGGTCATTACCCTCTCTCTCTCTCTCTCTCTCTCTCTCTCTCTCTCTCTCTCTCTCTCTCTCTCTCTCTCTCCTCCCTCTCTGCCCTTTTCATCCCTGTGTCTTATCTGTCATGTCTGTTCTCTATCTATCTATCTATCTATCTATCTATCTATCTATCTATCTATCTATCTATCATCTATCTATCTATCTATATCTCTATCTCTATCTCGATCTCGATCTCTCTCTCTCTCTCTATCTATCTATCTATCTATCTATCTATCTATCTATCTATCTATCTATCTATCTATCTATCTATCTGCCTACCTATCTATCTGCCTACCTACCTACCTACCTACCTACCTACCTGCCTATCTACCTATCTATCTATCTATCTATCTATCTATCTATCTATCTATCTATCTATCTATCTATCTATCTATCTATCTATCTATCTATCTATCCATCCGGAGGGAACGTAGAGTACCAGCTGCTCAGTGCTCCTGCCTAAAACCAAACCTCCTACAACGACGGTTTTGTGTCCGCCGTTAATGCGCGCAGCGCAATGGCTAAACAGGCGACCATCTCCCGACCGGGGCCGTGGATGCAAAGGGTTGATGAAATCGGGTTTGTAGATGGTAACTCACAACGAGCGTGAACTCCTGAAACCTCGGCTTGATCGTGTCATCATCTCCTTATGGCACACGCCCCTGGGGGAGTGTTTTAGTGGTTGTTCTGTACAGTTCAAAAGGGCTCGGCTACCTTTCGGCTTGAACTGGGCGCAGGCACCAACCACAGCGGACAGTGGTTGGTGCGCGGCTGAAGTGCTGAGAGTTCTTGCTCGGGGGTAGTAAAGGAGGCAATGGCTTTTTAAGCTACGCGACGCCCACAGATTAAACATATCTATCTATCTATCTATCTATCTATCTATCTATCTATCTATCTATCTATCTATCTATCTATCTATCTATCTATCTATCTATCTATCTATCTACCTACCTACCTACCTATCTACCTACCTATCTATCTATCTATCTATCTATCTATCTATCTATCTATCTATCTATCTATCTATCTATCTATCTATCTATCTATCTATCTATACCTACCTACCTATCTCATCTATCTCATCTATCTCATCTACCTCATCTATCTTACCTAGCTCATCTATCTCATCTATCTCATCTACTCATCTATCTCATCTATCTTTATCTATCTTTGTCTATCTATCTATCTATCTATCTATCTATCTATCTATCTATCTATCTATCTATCTGTCTGTCTGTTTGTCTGTCTACTGCAAGGTCCATCAGGCTCGGAAGCAGGAAGAAGCCCGCCAACAGGTATCTATCTACCTACCTACCAACCTATCTATCTATCTATCTATCTATCTATCTATCTATCTATCTATCTATCTATCTATCTATCTATCTATCTATCTTAACAAAAACACAAGACCAAACTCATGAACGCAAAAACCGCCACGTAACCAGGCTCTAAACAGAACTTACGCAGAACCGACAACAAAAACTGGTCCAAAAGAGACATCTGCGAGATCTCAAAAGGGCAGGTTCAATTCCAACTGCTGTCGCAAAGACCCTGCAGAAAACTTGGCGAGTATTATTGAAGACCGGTAACCGCCTCCGCCGTCGTCTCAAGGAAGCAACTTTAAGCTCCGCTCAAAGGCAAGCAAATATACGCTTCCGAACTGACCCTCATAAGTTTGCTAAAAATCTATTTCATCCCCCCTCAACCCAAACCACTTGCTCACTATCCAAACAAGAGTGTAATTCCTACTTTCCCAACCTATACAAAGACGCTAATCGTGAGAAAACCTACGTGCCCTTACCTGAG
Organism: Paulinella micropora; assembly: GCA_019918135.1. NCBI lineage: Eukaryota > Cercozoa > Imbricatea > Euglyphida > Paulinellidae > Paulinella > Paulinella micropora. The sequence goes on from WBZZ01001917.1 coordinate 12,417, forward strand.
ATGGTTCGCCCACCTCTGCTTACTGTCCCCTTTGACCTCAAACCACCGTCCTTCTTGGAAACCAAAAGATCTGTGTTTGCTAAGCGTAATGGAGCAGCCCCTGGCAGAGATGGTATTAGCTACCTCGTTTACAAGAGGCTTCCCACCGCTTTATCTTTCTTGCACAAACTCATAGTCAAGTGTTGGACAACTGATGTAGCTAACAGCTGGGCCCATGCTGCTATCTCCCTCCATTATAAAGACTGCGATCCACTTCAGGCCTCAAACTATCGTCCAATTGCTCTCACAAACTGCTCGGGTAAGGTATTTTTCTCTTTATGGTCAAAACGCCTAGAGAGTTTTTTGCTGGATAACAAATACTTTGACAGAGCAAAACAAAAAGGTTTCCTCCGTAATGTTGCAGGATGCCCCGAACATATTGCTGCAACAAAGGCTACTATCAAAAATGCAAAAGACCACTATCGCCACTGTTCATAGCATGGATTGACCTAAAAAAACGCTTTTGGAAGCGTAAACCACAACTTGATCCAGTTCGCTCTCTGGTGGTACCACGTGCCCCCTATGTTTGCACGCATAATCTTCCTATATTACGAACTCTTGGTAGCCACAATCGAAGGGAAATAATGGTCATCAGAACCCTTTGTTTTTGCTGTGGGCGTCTTTCAAGGATGCTGCATCTCTCCTCTCCTTTTCAATGTAGTTTTCAATTTACTACTTGACCTCCTATCATCGTTAACCAAAAACAACGGATACCACTTCAAACACAAGAACTACCAGATGAAGTAATCGTGCACGAAGCTGCCTATGCTGACGACCACAAACTGCACAGCCGATCCACGAAACACTGTCAATCGTCCATCAATATGATAGACAAATTTCTGACATGGACCAGAACAATGGCCGCGAAACCTCCCAAATGCAAAAGCCTTGCTTTCAAATATTGGACTAAAGCCGACGACCACAAGGGTCTCAAACGATTAATGCCGATATCGTTCCCACCGTTCGACCCCGCCCTTACTATTACTGGCAAACCCATTGACTTCATCGCTGACAAGCCCTTCAAAGACCTCGGATGGATTGTCTACCATGACCTCAGCGAAAACGAACGAGCAGAAATCCAAAAGAAGTTCATTCTTTCTATGCAAGCCATTGATAGCTGCTCGATCAATGGCTTTATGAAACTTTGGCTCTACCAACACTACACTGTCCAGTCACTTGCTTGGCAATTTCTCATTTATGACCTCTGCTTATCTTTCGCCAAAACCCTTGAGAAAATTGCAACCCGTTTCCTCAAAAAATGGGCCAACATCGACAAAAGAGCTCTGGTCTCTTGCCTTAACCGCCCATGCTCGAAATTCGGTCTAGAGCTCCAGTCCATCGTTTCTTTTTACCAGCGACTTCAAATCAACCATGCTCACATGCTGAAGTACTGCCCAGATAAACACCTCTCGTCCATCTATGCGATGAACCTGACGAAACACGAAACGTTTCGAACTGTCTGGAAACCAGAGCCTGTGCTCGAAAAACTTGAGGAACAAGTTGATTTTGAATTCAAACATCGAGGCCAATCCGATCATCTCGGACTTGGCCATGATCGCTACCCAAAAGAACATTCCATCACAGACCGCAAAGACAGGATTTTAGAGCTATGCTGAGACACTACTTGAGACAACCACAGTGCATAACATGGACAAAGCCATGCAAGGGTGCTTTCTTCGTTTTGAAGACGCATGCCCCTTTGACCTCTCCTGGGCTCGCCTCATCGGAACCCGTAATCCCCGTTTAATCTCTTCGGTCATCAACGCCAGCACAAACTCGTTTATTACCCCCGACCTTAGACGTCTGTGGGGAATCATGCCCAACAACAAGTGTGCTCTCTGTTCTGATTTATGTCACATCCTCTCCGGATGCTATGTTGCCCTCAAACAAGGCCGTTACACCTGGCGTCACGACTCTTGTGCTCTGCACTATTGAAGCTCCCCTTCAAAAGCACATCGAGAGCCATAACAAACGCTCCCCTACAGACCAAAATGAATCAAAGTCTATGTAAAAGAGGGCGAGCAGAAGCCTAAGGGGCAGTCATTTCATCGTCCATCCCTGCTTGACACCGCAAACGATTGGCAGCTCCAAACCCAGTACACTGGTTCTGAGCAAGCCTTTCCTGTCCACATCTGTGTCACTGACCTCCGCCCCGATATTGTTGTCTGGTCATTGTCTGCCAAGAAGTGTATGATCGAGCTCACGTGCACGGTCGAGGAAAACATCCTTGACGCACGAGCCTACAAGACCAGCCGATACAGTGGGCTTAAATCTCAGATCGAGGACAACTGATGGACCTGCCACCTTCGATCAATCGAATTCGGGGCTCGCGGCATGGCATCGTTCTCTGTTCATCGATGTTTACGCGCCTTGGGTTTTTCCCATCCCCAATCCAAATCCCTTTGCTTCAAGCTATCGTCCTGCATAGCTCGTTGCTCTGTTGCGATTTATCGTCAAAAATTGGACTATTCTTCCTTTAGTCCGTATCGGTGACTGCATTCCGTCATAGCCGTCCAGTGTTGCATAGCCCTAGGTCCCTTCGGGGGTTTAGGCCTTATACAATGTCATCATTTTAGCTTGTGCAAGCTTACGGTGCTCAAAACACTTAGACTAACGGCTTCCTTTTCTTTCTCTTCTTCCTTATCCTCCCCACTCTCCATTCGTAGATTGCCTTTTTCTTCAACGACCTAACATAGATGGATAGATAGATAGATAGATAGATAGATAGATAGATAGATAGATAGATAGATAGATAGATAGATAGATAGATAGATAGATAGATAGATAGATAGATAGATAGATAGATACAGTAGATAGATAGATAGATAGATAGATAGATAGATAGATAGATAGATAGATAGATAGATAGATAGATAGATAGATGGATGGATGGATGGATTGATGGATGGATGGATGGATGGATAGATATATAGATAAATAGATAGATAGATAGATATATAGATAGATAGATAGATAGATAGATAGATAGATAGATAGATAGATAGATAGATAGATAGATAGATAGATGGATGGACGGATGGATGGATGGATGGATAGATGGATGGATGGATGGATAGATAGACGGATAGATAGATGAGATATCGCAAAAGGAATGTAGTCCTTGCAAAGGAACGCAGTTTCACATCAAACAGCAATTTGTGTACTGTGCATGTGTCCGGGATGGGAATCACGGGTAGACCGTGTTCTGGAAAAAAGAAGAGGAGGTATCTATCTATCTACCTACCTACCTACCTACCTATCTACCTACCTATCTGCCTACCTGCCTACCTACCTCTCTACCTACCTACCTACCTACCTAGCTGACTACCTACCTAGCTACCTACCTAGCTACCTATATATCTACCTATCCTAAGGTGGAACAGGCCCGCGACGCACAGCCCGAGCAAGCGCCGCAAGGGCAGCAAGCGAACGGAAGCGACAAACAGTAGCAGAGTTTATCTCTGCAATACCACTTTTATTTTTCTATGAAGCTTCCCATTCATCACTTCTAGTGGCAAATACATCTATTCTCTATTATTGATAGAAGTATTTGCGTAAAAGATAAATGGACTCAGCCGGAAAGAGATAGGGAAAACACAGACGTGAGTGTGACACGCAGGGCTTGATGTGCTATCGCCAAGGCGATTGTAAACATTTAAGTGGCAACATATTAATACTTCAGCACTCTAAACGTTAGTTCTGAAGAAGAAGAAGAAGAAGAAGAAGAAGAAGAAGAAGAAGAAGAAGATGTTTTGGAATCACTAATACATCTAGGAAAATTAGAAAGACGTTCAATAGAGAAAGAAAGTCAAGAAGTGCATTCATTGACAAGAGAAAGAAAAGAAAAAGCAAAAACAAAAGCAAATTAGAAAGCGCGGTATTGAGGGAGGAAAGGAGACTTAAATGAAAATGACGAAACGAGGGAGAAGGAAGAACGAAAGAAAGAAGGAGGAAGGAAAGAAAACTGTGTAAATGAGAGAAGATGAAAGAAAGTCGAAGAAAGAAAGGAAGGAAGAGAGAGAGAGAGAGAGAGAGAGGAAAGGATAACGAGAGTGGAAAGAAGGAAGGGATGCAAGAAAAAACATCAAGAGAGAGAGGGAGAGAGAGAGAGAGAGAGAGAGAGAGAGAAAAGAAGAAAGGAAGGGGAAGGAGCTGATAAACAAACGGAAAGACAGCGAAATCAGCAAGCTCCGGCGGACGTTACAGAACCTGCAACAACAGCTAAAAGCAATGCAGATCCCCTTCAGCAGGAATACGCTCAGAACCCTAAGCATCCCCTCCACTGGTATTATACCGGCCCAGCGGTTGATAATGAGTGGCAAACGAGAACGGGACGAAGATGAGAGAAGAAGAAGTATACTACCAACAGCAACTCAATACAAATCCTCCAATCAACGAGAAAAACAAACAGAAGACATGAACATAGTAAAGACTGTGGATTCTGCAAGTGAAGCAGTTATAAAGGGAATCACATACTAACAAAGGGAGGATCTCAGCCCATCATCTAAGCTATATTCAATCATAAAGGAGTAAGCATCGACATCAAGCACGACAAAAACAACTGAGCCCCGCTAGTCAAGTTCTTCAGAGCGATCAAAATAATTCCCAGACCACAGAATACCGAACATAAACGGCAAGCCCCACCACTTATCGTGGTGATCTTCTTTTCAAGTGAGGATAGACGGAAGTCACCAAACAAGACCGGACCAACCCGCTTACAGCTAATAAGCTACAGATCTGACATCTGGCGCCCGGACAGCATTCAGGAGAACTTATCAAAAGAGAAACAGAAGCTCTTTTATAAAGCTAGCAAGGCAAGAAGGGAATTGGGTGTTAAAATCAAAAGGTCTGGACCTACAGAGGGCAGGTCAACATCAAAATAGAGGACTGTGAAGTGCGCATGATCGTAAAAGTCGAAGACATCCAGTAGATGCTAGACGCCGCACTTGAGCAAGAGTATTACTGTATCCACAAAAGAGTCACTCGCGGGTGGAGAGGAAAAGAGATACTAGTCAGAAGATGAGGAAGAGGCACAGGACATGGCTAAGCAACGTACTCGATGAGGCAGAGCGGAGAACATGCAAGCGCAAGCAACGCAGCATCAAGCGCGACCACAAGTGCTGCATCGCAACCCGTAAACAAACAGCAACCCCCCCCCCCCCCCTCCCTTCCTCTACCTAAAGCATGACTCACCCTACTAGCCCCCCTCTAATATATTTCAGAGCTGGGGGGACCGCGGCGGGGGTAGCAAAGGTCAGGGGAAGCCTGTCCTTGCCTACGTTGCCTCTGTGCTGTGCGACCGGGACTACAACGTGCCAGGTGGTAAGGTGGCTATTAAAAACTAAACAAACAGATGCGGGCGTGATTTAAGCAGATGGCTCGGATTAACCACGACGTGTCGGGATTATCTTGATACATGGGGAATGAGACGGCTGGTAAAAGGGGAGCACATGGGAACCAATGAGGGAGAGCGACGTCACCCGAGGGGGACACGTGCACGAGGCGTTCGAGTCTCAATACTCAAGAAGGAAATATATTTATGATGCCGAGCATTCTGGAGGCGAGGGGCGGATTGATCGGGAAGAGGCACGGATCGCTCGGGGCGAGGGCGACCGACGACGGGGAAGGGTCATCGACGTACAATTTCAACGCATCGAGATAGTATAGACAGACACTAGGTTGAGGTGACTGAATGACTAGATGCAGGCTTTGATGGAAATCGGGGAAGTGATAAGTATTTTATTCAGGTAACATGGAGTAACGGTAATATAGGTAACGGCTTTGGGGGAAATCAGGGAAGTGGTAAGTATATTTTATTCTTGTAACATGAAGTAACGGTAATATGGGTAACGGTTTTGGGGGAAATCGGGGAAGTGGTAAGTATTTTATTCCGCAGTAACATGGAGTAACTTTCATGGGTAACGGCTTTACTTGGGGATTGGGAAGTCAGTGCTAAGTGTGTTCGAGTAATATTGCGTATGAGTAAAGTGCAACGGCTTTATGCAGGCTTCAAGTTGAGGAAACTTATGTTACTCGAGAACACTTACCACTTCATGATAACGGATACGTGTAATATCGGGCGACGGGTGGGGGGCGGATGGAAATGTTGGCGCATGACTAAATTTGAAGTCACTCAAAATCTTACGCAGTGTAAGTGTTGGCGAATGGCCCAACTTGAAGTATTGTTTAATAAATTAATACAAGTACGGCGACGACCGTCACGCCACTCAAGTTGAGTTCGTAATCTCCAGACCAGGATAAACGACAGACCGGAACGGTAAGTATTGCCCGGATCATCGGATCATAAGTTATATATTAATACAGTGTGTGCCGGCATAGTCACTACTCTCCCCCGAGCGCCGGCCGTGCTCACTCCTATGCGCGCGAGAAGTCGAACTTACACCGCCTCCAGGGCCAATCTCGGGATAGAATGCAAATACAGTCCTTACTTTATGTATTCCTCAGTCTTCATATCGTCAGGACAGTTATCGGTTATTAAATATCGTATTATTGTAAAAGCCGGGTAAGTGGAGTCAGATGCCACTGATGATTCAGGATACAGCCTGAGTGACAACCTCTCAGGATGCCACGGTAGCGGCGGGCCGGGTGAGTGTATAGACAATTATGCCTACTCAGGACAAAATCGCAACTGAAGAAATGCGAAATTTGCATTTTTAAGGAGGAGGGGGGATTACTACTATGATGTAACAGCACCAGGCAGAGTCTGTTTATCCTGAACTTGATTCGATTCGAATATTCATTTCAAGTAGTATTAAATATTTTAATCCTAATTTAAATCCTTAAAATGCCAGCCGTTCAGTCACAAGCTCGGCCCAGCCGCACGCCAGCCTTTTTAGGTCACAAGTTCTTAGCCATCAGCCAGTTCATTTTACCGGTATTTGTGTATGCCGGCCGGACATTCTGAATTACCTTTCTGTACTGCATTTGTCTTTCTGTCCTCGCTTTATTTTTACCTTGTAACTCTGTAGTCTTTGGGACAGAAGACATTCTCGCTTTCCAGTATTGTTTTATTATTAAATATTCGTAACACACCTTGAAGTGGTTTAAGAACGACAATATTATGGGTGGATCGGGCTGTGGCTTCGCCTAGGCAACTACAGAGACTGTTCAACATGAACGCATACACTTTATTACAGAAGAAAAAATTTGTTGTTGAACTTAAGCTCCAAGGGATGACTGGAAAGTCTTGAAGGTAGTTTGAGCAGACGAAAGGCTAGCCAGGCGTAGGTAAGGGCAGTATAAAAATTTACGCTGGTCTCAATGCCGAGCCGCAACATGTGACACGGAGGCTTCAAAGGTTCAAGTTGATGGGGAAAAAAAAATATTAAAAAAAAAAAAAAAAAAAAAAAAAAAAAAAAAAAAAAAAAAAAAAAAAAAAAAAAAAAAAAAAAAACTTGCTTATCCTGAAAGCTCAATATACATGAGATGCAAGGGAGAGAGATGTCAGTCTGAAGGGAGAGAGGTGTGAATCTGACTCGGCCACGTCAAGCTCCGAGATCGCAGAGACACAACAAAGACGAGAAC
>WBZZ01001917.1:35000-37500 GCA_019918135.1 Paulinella micropora
GATACAGACAAAAGAGACAGGACAGGCAAGACAAGACAGATAAGACAAGACAGACAAGACAAGACAGATAAGACAAGACAGACAAGACAAGACAAGACAGACAAGACAAGAAAGCCCACTCCAACTCTCTCTCTCTCTCTACCTCTCTCTCTCTCTCTCTCTCATTTTTACAGGATGCTTCCGGCGGGGACGACCACGTGGACTCAGGGATAGGTATCTATCTATCTATCTATCTATCTGTCTATCTATCTATCTATCTATCTATCTATCTATCTATCTATCTATCTATCTATATATCTATCTATCTGTCTGTCTGTCTGTCTGTCTGTCTGTATGTCTATCTATCTATCTATCTATCTATCTATCTATCTATCTATCTATCTATCTATCTATCCATCCATCTATCCTATCCATCTATCTATCCGTCTATCTATCTATCTATCTATCTATCTATCTATCTATCTACCTACCTACCTACCTACCTGTCTACCTGTCTATCTATATATCTATATATCTATCTATCGATCTATCGATCTATCTATCTATCTATCTATCTATCTATCTATCTATCTATCTATCTATCTGTTTATCTGTCTATCCATCCGTAGGCACGTACGGGAACACACGTACATGTACATACATGTATTCTCTACGTACATACACACATAGCTATGTATGCATACATTACATACATAGGTACACAGATAGATAAATAGATACGTACATACATACATACATACATACATACATACATACATACATACCTACATACCTACATACATACATACATACTTACATACATACATACATACATACATACATACATACATACATACATGCATACATACATACATACATACATACATGCATACATACATACGCACATACATACATGCATACATATGCACACATATTACTTGCGTACTAAACACATGCATACATCCATACTAAGATATAATATATATATATATATATAGAGAGAGAGAGAGAAAGAGAGAACGAGAGAGAGAGGGGGGGGGGGGGACAGATCCACATTTTTTATAGTATTGTGTTGTATTTTGTTGTATGGTATTGTATTGTATTGTATTGTATTGTGACGTATTGTGACGTATTGTATCGTATCGTATCGTATTGCGTATTGTATTGTATCGTATCGTATTGTATCGTATCGTATCGTATCGTATCGTATCGTATCGTAGCGTAGCGTAGCGTAGCGTAGCGTAGCGTAGCGTAGCGTAGCGTAGCGTAGCGTATCGTATCGTATCGTATCGAAGCGTAGCGTATCGTATCGTATTGTCTGATGCAGGGTACGGAGCAGGGCCCAGTCTGCAAGAGCTCTTCGCAGAGCCCAAGTCACACTTATCTATCTATCTATCTATCTATCTATCTATCTATCTATCTATCTATCTATCTATCTATCTATCTATCTATCTATCTATACTTTACCCACAGACTTCCTGGTTGACGAAATCAGAAGCTCCTTTTTTCTGACATTAGTCGATATTTCATCAGTTGATCTTATCACTTACTCTACGGAATGAACCAAGGCTACTTGAGGTGTCACTGACCCTCTCTTGGGCTTGATTTTGAAATGGGTGCCATCTGTCGACAGACAGAGAATTAGGGGATGGTGTGGGTGTGCTGGGCCCGTGGTGGGGTGCCTTATGTGTGCCTAGCCATACGCCTATAAGTCATATGCCGAAATAGCGACGGGAAGCACAATCCTGTTCCCTCAGGGTGCCCTTTCTCGCTTGTTGAGCCCGGAATAAAACCCACAGTGCTCTGTCGGTTTATACTAGACTGTCGAACAGTCTCGAAACTCCATCTGCTTACTGGGCCCTCTGTAATGGAGGTGGGAGCTCGTTCTGCAAGGGGCGCTTTATGGAACGAGCCCTGGCCCCGCCTGGTACCAGGAAGCTTTGGTATTGCCTGTATCAGTCCCTTCCGTGCAAACATCACGGCTTAGCTGGGCATCGGGTTAATACTTTACCCACAGACTTCCTGGTTGACGAAATCAGAAGCTCCTTTTTTCTGACATTAGTCGATATTTCATCTACTGCTCTGTTCTGTTCTGTTGGGTTTTGTTCTGTTCTGCTATGCTCTGTTCTGTTCTGCTCTGTTCTGTTCTGCTCTGTTCTGCTCTGTTCTGCTCTACCCTGCTCTACTCGCAGTCTGTTCTGTTCTGTTCTGTTCTGTTCTGTTCTGCTCTGTTCTGCTCTCTTCTGTTCTGCTCTGCTCTCAATATATCTATCCATCCATCCATCCATCCATGCATCCGTCCATCCATCTATTCTATCTATCTATCTATCTATCTATCTATCTATCTATCTATCTATCCATCCATCCATCCATCCATCCATCCATCTATCCATCTATCTATTTATCTATCTATCTATTTATCTATCTATCTATTTATCTATCTATCTATCTATCTATCTATCTATCTATCTATCTATCTAAACTTATCCATCCACCCACCCATCCATCCATTCATCCATTC
>WBZZ01001917.1:52500-62500 GCA_019918135.1 Paulinella micropora
GGCAGCTCTAGCAACCGCGCTTGGTGTATGCACTTGCACATTCGGTGACGTCTTGCAAGAGGTTGCTGGGACTGCGGAATAACCTCGGCTTAGTGCAGTCTTGCCCTCAGGAGCTCCATCGGTGGCCCCGATCATCAGGCGAGAGACTGACACGGGGGGGTGGAGGACCTCGAACAAGTGTATTGGATGCTTATGTCCGTTGAGGATATGCCATTAGCTGCATCAGTACGCCTCAGATATAGTATTATTATTATTATTATTATTATTATTATTATTATTATTATTATTATTATTATTATCGATGATTAGGTATAAACCGGTCACTAAGCTCACTCAGCTTAATACGATTTACGTTGCTATCCACTAGTGCAATTGCCATTGAATTAAGGGGGAGCGTTGGACAGGCCAACTTCAGTTACTATTTCAGTCGTAATTATGATTAATTTCTATGTGCAGTAATATTTTACTCAATTAATTTCTATGTGCAGTAATATTTTACTCAGTCATAATTAGGAGTAACCGTCCGGTAATGGATAATTCAATGATTGTGCACCGGACCACATCATTGAGCGTCAGTTACTGTTAGTCACGCACTTAGATTAGTTAGCTCTCTTGCAGTTCAGTTCTGCGTTTATGTCTCAAGTTCGGCCGGGATTAAAGTGGCTGTGAGCAACCTGGCTTTGAACGAAGTCTCCCGGGAAACCGCAAGTGAAAGATAGGGTAAGGTCCGTGAGTGATGTCAAATAAAAACTACATATACGCGACTCAAAACGTTGAAAGTCAAAAATCGTAGAATACACACGAATCATCAATTCCTCGCTGTGAAAGCATCTCGATCCAATGGATCGATTAAATTGATGTAAAATGGCTCATTCGTAAATGACAGATGATACTCGTACTTGCAAATGAAAGTAATAATTACGTAATAACAATCTTGAAGTTGCTTTTCGCGCGTAAATCACATTAAAGACTGATTACTCGATTAGCCCTCTGATAACTGATGATAATATGATGGCAGTCCGCGACCAACATGACGATGCAGTCGTTGTAGTCGTTGTCAAACTTCTTCCATGTTCGACTCCTCCATTCCGCTCGACTTCTGCTATCCCGCTCTTGTCGTCCACGATCGATGGTGACAGATCGTCACGCGCCTCGTCAAACGCTCGAATTGAAGTCCACGGGATCATTCATCTCGCCTCAAACGAACACCTATATAGAGACATCGCCAAAGAACTTCATGAGTGAACTCAGCGGAAATTTGCGGATTTTCCGTAAAGAAGGTTTATGGTTAAGAGATCATGAATTTACTAACCAAGTACTCAAATTAGTCTTTAGGTACATGTTTAGTCAATACATCTGCTATCTGCTTCTTAGTTCCTACTTTTACAAACTTTACTTCTTTATCACGTTGTGCATGATGCATGAAATGTAGTTCAAGTGGTAGATGTTTAGTGCGTGACCCTGACATTCCTCTCTCTGCTGCTAAAATAGTTTGTGCGTTGTCCTCAAATAATTATAATGAGCTTTTCTGTGCTATTCCTAACTCCTCCGCTATATGTCTAACTGCTAACCCTTCACGAATACATTTTACTGCTGCGAAGATTTCCGCTTCATTCGAGCTTAATGCAATCCATGATTGTCGTTTCGATAACCATGAAATTGGGTCACCTCCTCACAGAACTAAATACCCTGTTCGAGACTTTCCTGTCTTTTTGCATATTTTATGCGCCGCGTCAGGCCATAGAGTAATTCCGGGATATGTCCTTGCCTCTTGCGATGATTTCGGCCCGTGAAATGCAATACCGCGAAATGAAATTAATTCACTAAGTACCGAAAAATTCGTCCCAACATTACATAAGTCACTCCGACGTCAACAGTCTGCATAACACTAGCTGCATTCAATGCTTGGTCTGCATCTGGTTTAGTCATCTTAGTCAAAAATAGTAACTTTCCAACTAAGCTAGGAATGGAATGCTTCCTAAGTGCACTAGATTCCGACACAGGTTCTGCCTCCTGTTCTGCGCTAGGCGTGCTTAGCGGGCGTGCGTCTGCATATCCTACGTCTTTCAAGATCTGTTTCTGATATGTCGTTTGATGTAGTAAAATGCGACCTCCTTCCTGCTCTATTTCTATACCCTTAAACTCCTTGGCTACTCCTAATCGTTTTAGGGGATAGAAATTTTCTAGTTGGCTTGCAAACTTATTATACGCGCGTTCGTTAGGCGCTGAGAATATTAGATCATCTACATGAAATATGCCAATGATTGCATCTCTTATGGGCTTGTCTTTCTCAACGAACATACATAGATCTGCGTCTAGCAATCGAAATCCTAACTCCTCTAACTTTGGGGCCAAGATCTCATACCAACGTCTGCCTGCTTGTGGGGCACCATACAGAGCTCCACCTATCCTTAACATCATGCCATCATGACCTTCCCTGTCTAGACCATCTGAGGCGTATGCGTAAACAGGATCGTTCATTCTAGCATTCAAGTAAGCATTTTTGAAATCTATACCATACAACTTGTGACCATTCCAAGCAGCTATCTTAGCTAAGAAAAGTAGTGATCGGTGAGCTGCACAAGGTACAAATAGCTGATCTGGATTATAGCTAACTCCTGGTTCTAGCATATCTCCTCTCAAAGCCAATCGTGACTTGACAAACTTTCGTCCTTTATCATCAAGCTTGACTTTATGTACCCATCTCAATCTTACTATCTTTGACACTCCCTTCTCTTTTGCTTCCTTGGAGCTTACCCAGGTATAGGTGTTAAAAGATTTAAGAGCCTCTATCTCTTTATCCATGACTTCTTTCAACTCCTTTGCTGTTAACCCTTCGTCGACTATCTCTTTTGGCACGCGTAGTGTGAGGTAGAGTAAAACTTCACTACTATCTCCTAGTATGCTTTCCTCAGACGACTTGGCGTCTTCTAGTTCACCGGGTGGATGGATTGAGTCTACTTTATACTTCTTGATTTCACTGTCTAACATCTTTTCAACTAGTCCGTCATCAAAAGATACAAAGTGACTTGGCTTGGGCTGTTTGCGAACTTTGAGTCTATCACCTTTCTCGCATGGTTTCAAAACTTTACCGGTTCGTTTAGCTTCTTGCCAACTGTCTCCGTACTCTTCCTTTGCCGATAGTTCACCAAAAGCTACCGCTGGTACAACTACCTTTACATTTTCCAATGAGGCATCTTCCTTGACTACCTTTTTAGTTGTGACTGGTTGTGTGTCCGGCTTTGCTATCGTCCGTTCCTTTCTTTCTCGCTTCCCTCTCACTATGTTAGCTGTCGTGATTTTGTCACTCTGCTCCCACGTGAGGCCCTTGTTTGGCGCTTCTCCTTCCCTATATCTCCGGCTTGGGTGACTAGCTGAAGGGTCCTGCGCACTAAGTGATTCGATTGGTGTTACCCCGTCGTCCTGATCAACAACTTGGCTTTCGTTAGAGTCAATGGGAAGACTGGAATCTGGACCAGTGTCGTCCTCAACTCCATGTTTTTCCTCATGCTCTTCTGACTCCCCCTGAACTTTATGTTCCGGTTCTGTCTCCGTTTGCTCAAGCTGCTCTGCATTGCTACTCTCCCCCTCAGATTCGTCGTCCCATTGTACTCCTCTGGGTGGGTGTGCATCTTTTCCAACTACATGGGGGTTGAAACGCACGTTACGTACGTTCGATATTAATATTATGACTTTGCAGCCATCCCAAACCCTGTAAAGCTCTTTGAACACGTATCCCAAGAGCATTACACGTTTTCCCCTATAGTTTCCTTTGCCAACAGTTACTTGCTTGCCGACATACATTACTCCCATACATCCTATTGGTTTCAGTTGCCGAATGGCCGGTTTGTAACCCAAACACTGCTCAAAGGGTGAAATCCCTTGACGTGGTCCGGTTGTAGCTGGCAGTATGTTGTGTAGTGTGGTAGCGGTGTGTTCCATTTCTGCCCAAAACTTAAATGGAAGGTTACCTTCACATCGCATAGCCCTAGCTGGCCCTGCAGTTATGTCATTAACTTTTTCAGCTATCGGATTTCCGTCTTTAACTTTCCAAATAAATTGTAATGGCTTCCACCATTCGATTACTTCCACGGGGGCAACGAACTCGTTGTCATACGTGACAAGTTTGACCTTCCTACCGGTCTGTCGTTCAAACCACGCTACTGCCTGCTTAAGACACTCTACAAACTCGTTCCTGTGTCTCAAGTAAAAGTCTAAGATATAACCTGGGAAAAATTGTCTGTAACACAAGACTTGTAGTACTTGCCATTGATGGACATTACTGCCCATGGTCCGGCTATATCTACGTGCAAAATCTCACTCGCATAACTAGGTCTCCTAATCCTATTCGTCTTAAATCTGGGCAATTCTTTAGCCTTACCCATCATACAAGCTTCACAATATCTAACTAAATCCTCATTGCCGACAACTTTGCGGCCCAGTGCCTTGCCTAATGCATAGGTCTTCTTTATAGCCTTATGCCCGCTGCACTGATGCATGACGTAAATGTCTACAGGCTTCTTATTTGCACTCTTGTCAGGATACATAGCATAAAGCACACATCCCTTACTCGCTCTATTCTCGCAAACTTTTGCTACTTCATTCTTATTCTCTCTCTCTTGGGGGTTCCCTCCCCATTTACCCAGCCTTTTATTTCTTCACCTTGATCTTGGGCTCAAATCGTTTGTTTATGTCAAGAGGTTCGTCATATTCCGTGTCCCACCGGTATGCATTCCCGGCGTCATTCTCCCCCTGACAATCACGTCACTCTCTTTCAGTCTTATGGGGTGCTTTAGAATAAGCAACTGACCGTTCTGGTGAATAACAGATCTGTGGTATAAGTGATCCATGCTGCCGGTTGAAACTATGTTCACAGGCATCCTTGGGTCGTACAACATTTCTTTCTTTACCATCACGGGTTTTCCTGTCCCATCTACACGGGTCAATCTTGCTTCTCCCTGCTGGTTCACTACACTTTCTCCGTTTCCAGTGATCAGACTGACTGGGGCAATATCAGAAAGGTTGCTTAATATAGCAGTCGTGCAAGCTAAGTCTCGTGACGATCCACTGTCCTGCACTATCATCCTCTCTTTCTTGCTTTTCCCCTTACCTTCTGCTACCATCAGGTTGTGCTCGATATCTTCCGTGTTCTACTTTTCTTTCTCTTTCTCTTTCTTGCTCAGCTCTCTTTCCTTTCTTTCATTCTCTTCGTTCTCAGCTCTCTCTTCGTTGTATCGCTCCTCGTACATCCAGTCGTATTATTCCCTCGCTTCTTTGTAATCCCTGTATGGAATTGGAAGGGATCTCTCTATTCTCATCTCTTCAGAATCCCTAGAGTCCTCTGTGTTTCCGGGGTCTTCATCTTCTTCTTCTGACGCTCCGTCTATTTCCCTTCTCTTCGCATCAAATGCTGCCTTCTTCCTAGCTGCTGTCTTTGGTGTAAAGAACAAGTGTGCGTCTTCTGAGTGTAACTTGCGTAAATACGCACTCAAAGATCCCTCTGCCACTACCTCGTTGTGAATCTGGGCTAAGTGAGGCATGGATTCCACTAACTGCTCTGCAAAAGCGTTTTTGTGGTTGCATGCTAGATCTATGATACCATAATCCATTACGGATAGCATTTCCGTGTAGACCTCACTGTACTTGCCGTTCGGTTCGTAACATAACCAATTTTTCACAGTTAGGTCTTTTAATCCATTCGACATCGCAAACAACAAACGCTGTAATTCCATCTTATGGGGTCTCGGGTGTCCTTCACTGTGTCTCATCTGACAATCCCAAATCGCTCTTTCTTTCTTCATCGACTCTTCTGATGCAGCTTTCAATCGTGCCTCTCTCACTGACTCCCTTGCTATGGGTGTAGTACCCGCAGCATGCGACAAAAACACGTCATTTATCGCCCAAAACATGTCTGTCAGTAGGTTGTCTGTCTCAGCTACCCTCACTCCATTCTCTCTCTTCACCTTCACTACATCACCTGTCTCCTCATCCATGATGCACGTCTGCAGTGACTCAGCTAGCCTTCTTATGTCCTCAAAGCTAATCACTTTGCCACTGTGTCCCCTCTTTTTACTGCTCCCCTCCGTAGTTGTGCTTTGTTGACGAGTGGAGTTGGGCAAGTTGTGCTGTGGAGTGGGTGTTGTTTGTGTCTCCTGTCTGTCCTCGTCTACTCTATCTACTGGGGACGGACCTTTTGAGTGTTGCGATGGGGGCCATGCCTTACCCTCTGCTCTTGTCCCCTGTCGCACAGACACTATACTTGCAGCTTCGATCTCTGTCTTAACCTCTCCGGCCCGCGCTTGAACATCTGCCGTATCAGCACAGTCAGCCATTAATTTTTCTTCTCGCGGGTTTTCCTGCTTGACGACTGACTCGGGTTTTTCCCCTTGCTCTCCCTCTCTCTCTTCATTCTTTTCATCATCTCTTCACTTGGGTACTCGTTGGTGGGGGGTGGGCGGCATGATGGGGGTTGTTCCAGATCTAATTCTGGGAACTGTGGGTCCTGCTTGTAGTGATACCCACACAGACTGGCATACTGCAACCTCTTGCTCAAACTGCCTGCCTTACCTATGCTCCCACTTTCACCATATTTCACACCACACCGCTTCCCCTTAGAGTTCTTCCCTACACATTGGATTGTGTTTCGCTTGGGATTGGGTGTTTGTTTGGTGGGGGTGATTGTTTGTGGTGACTTGTGTTTGTGTGTCTCTTTTGTTTGAAGGAGAGATTGAGGTGTCAGTTTCGGTTTCGTCGGTTTCTCTTTCTTAGAGGGTTGCGAGGAAGTTTCACACGAGACTCTCGTGCTGTGGAGGGGTCGGTTGGGAGGGGTTGTTGACGAGGGGTTGAGGTGTTGATTACTAGTGAGAGTGGGTGGTGAGGGGTTGGATGGGGGAATGCCTCCGAGCGAGTAGCGAGTCTGGGAGCTGCTCGATATTCTACCCCCCCCCCCCCCCCCCCCCCACCTCCCCCCCTCACGGACTCTTTCGGGTTTTTCTGTGTCGTTCTCTGTTTGCTCCTCTGTTTCACTATCCTCCCCTTCCGTTTCCTCAGCTCCTTTTTTGGCTGTGTTGCCCTCTTCTTGTCCTCCTCTGCCTTCATGACAATCAGTTCATAGTCTTCTTCTGAACTGTCGTCCTGTTCTGTATTGTCGTTTTCCCCGTCTTCTACTTCGTTTCCTTCACCCTTTTCACCTCTTATAAGAGTCACCCCTTTATCTTTTTTCTTACGAAACTTACTACCTTTGCTTTGGGTTTCTCTCTTGGGAGGGGTACAGTTACAATCTCCTGCACGTTGCTTTTTTCTTTCTGCTGTTTGCCTTTTTCTTCTTGTTGGATTCGGATTTCGTCTTCTGTTCTGGCTGCTTGTCTTCAGCTTTTTCTTCTATCTCCATACTCTGCTTCGTCTTCTGCTTCTTTGGTCGGATTTGCTTCGAGCGGGTTCTTGTGTTTTGTCCTTCTTACGCTTCTTTTTGCCTTAAAGTTTGGCTGGTTCTGAAGGGGTTTCCACTTCTTCTTCAGGAAAGTAGTCTGGATCATCATGTTCGCTGCTCGCTTCGCCCAAATTTTTGCGTTGTTTTTTCTTGCCGCCCTTATGTTTGTTCCTTTCATCAGTGGGACACTGTCGCTTCGGCCTCAGAGGCGCTGAAAATGCTGGCGGTATCAAAACTTCAAGTTGCTCGATTCAGGGCTGCCTGGCGAGGTTCCTTCCCGTCGTTAAGCCCAACTCAGCTGCTTTTATTACCATGACGGTAAAATTCTTTTCAGAACCGCTGTGTCAACATGCAGAGGAGAATCTAACGTGCCGGTCAAAAAGAGCGTAAATGTCAACGGTAATGATTTTGGCTGGTCGTTAAAGCGCTCAGTCTGATAAAAGAATTTTTTAGATTTTGTTGTATTTTTTCAATTTTGACTATTTTCAGATTTTGTATTAAATTTTTGAATTTTCAAATTGACTGCTATATGCGTCCGCAAAATGCACTGAAAATTTGCGAAATGTTACAGTTAATTTGAAAATTTTGAATTTTGTAGATAAATAGATAGGTAGGTAGGTAGGTAGGTAGGTAGATAGATAGATAGATAGATAGATAGATAGATAGATAGAGAGAGATAACGGATGGATGGATGGATAGATAGATAGATAGATAGATAGATAGATAGATAGATAGATAGATAGATAGAGAGATAGATAGGTAGATAGATAGGTAGGTAGGCAGATAGATAGATAGATAGATAGATAGATAGATAGATAGATAGATAAATAGATAAATAGATAAATAGATAGATAGATAGATAGATAGATAGATAGATAGATAGATAGATAGATAGATATCTTAGATAGATAGATAGATAGATAGATAGCATATCTTAGATAGATAGATAGATAGATAGATAGATAGCTCTCTCTCTCTCTCTCTCTCTCTCTCTCTCTCTCTCTTTCAGCGCTAACTCGGAGGCAGCGGCCAGCAATGTTTTGCATGTTGTGTGTTCGGGTGCTCTGCCCCCAGAACGGTCTCGAAGCCCGACACGGCTTGCTGCAACAGGGACCTAGCTTCCGCTAGCCGGCCCTGCTTGTAGAGAAACACGCCAAGGCTCATGGAGGCAGCGGCCAGAAATTGTTTTCCTTTTGTGTGTCCGGGTGCTCTGCCCCCAGGATGGTCTCGAAGCCCGACACTGCTTGCTGCGCCAGGTGCCTAGCTTCCGCTAGCCGGCCCTGCTCGTAGAGGAACATGCCGAGGTTAATGGAGGCAGCGGCCAGAGATTTTTTTGTTTTTTGTGTGTCCGGGTGATCTGCCCCCAGGACGGTCTCGAAGCCCGACACGGCTTGCTGCACCAGGGGCAAAGCTTCCGCTAGCCGGCCCTGCTCGTAGAGGAACAGGCCGAGGTTCATGGCAGACGTCAATGTTCTTGGATGCTGCGGCCCGTGAGTCTTATCCATTCCCTCAAGGGCTCTGCGGTTCAGAAGCTCGGCCTCCGCCAGCTTGCCCTGGGCATGCAGCAACGAGGCCAGGTTGTTGACAGAAGCCAACGTGCCCGGGTGCTCGGCCCCAAGAGTCTTCTCGCGTGCTTGCAGGGCCCTGCTGTACAGAGGCTCGGCCTCCGCCAGCTTGCCCTGGGCATTCAGCAAGGCCAGGTTGTTGACAGAAGCCAACGTGTCCGGGTGCTCGGCCCCAAGAGTCTTCTCGTGTGCTTGCAGGTCCCTGCGGTACAGAGGCTCGGCCTCCGCCAGCTTGCCCTGCCGCTTCAGCGACGCGGCCAAGTTGCTGGCAAACGGCAACATGTTCAGGTGCTCGGCCCCGAGACCAAGAGTCTTCTCGCTTGCGTCCAAGCAAGAACGGAAAATTTCCTCTGCTCCCATTATGTCGCCGTGGTCATAAAGTAGCCTGCCCACTTGGTTCATGAGTGCCAAAGTGCGTGGATCTGTCTTTCCTTCCCTGGCCTTCAGCGCATCGCGAGCCGCCTGCGCTAGCCACGCTCGCATCTGAGCCAGCACGGCCTTGTTGGTCTCGTGCGCTCCCCCTCCCTCTCCTTCCACCAGAGCTAAGATTTTCGCTTGGTCCTCTTTTTTGAAAGCCTGCGTCTTGTTGACGTCTATTTGGCATAACGACGCCACGATGGAATCAAAATCCTCCAAAAGAGCGTTTTCAAAATCCTTCGCCTCGGCTTGAGACAAGCAGATCTCGAACCTGGCCCCCGTATCCTGTGTGCAGAAGATCTCCCATAAGCACCATGAGCGAGTCAAGGGCAGCGGGTTCCTCCAGGGGGAGAGGATCAGCACCGTGTGGCCGATATCCTTCACGTTCTCTCGAAACGCGTTGAACCAGAAGTTTTGATCGACCTTGGCCGTCTCATGCTGGTTGACAGTGAAGATGTCAAACCAGAGAAAGGTCCGGCTTCTCAGGTCGCCTTTGTCCGGCCAGTGTGCAGTGATAGCCTCCACGACGTTTTTGAACGAATACTTCCACGCGTGGGAAAGAAACACGGTGGCGGTCGCCACGCTGGCG
>WBZZ01001917.1:70000-72500 GCA_019918135.1 Paulinella micropora
TATGACATATTTTTGTTTTTTACAAACTTCAGATTCAGTTTTTTTCATTTGTTTTTTTTTCGAAATGTAAATTTTCTAATCAATAGTACCTGTCTGTGTTGAGAACACACATACTTGAGGGTGCAAAATTCACTGTAGTGTCTTAAAAACATTTTAGTGAGAAACAAAATTCTACATTTGAACAGAATTACGATATAATGTGAGATTCATTACCTACTTTTCACACAATGTAGAACAAAAATTCCTTGAAGCTTTAGAGTAACAGTTTCGTGATGAAGCTTCTGGTTCAATTTTGTGTGTCAAGTGATTCCTAGTTGATGCATCCTAAATGAATTGATGTTTAAGCAGAAAAAATTATAACAAAGTTTGCTAATCATTCAGACATTGGTGTGACAACGTTTCACAAAATTCATCGCAGGCTGCTGTGTCTCAATCATGTTAATTTTTTTCATTTGTTTCATACATTTGTTTTTCTGTTTGATCAACTTCTCTCCTACTAGTAACATTTTCCCACAAGTTGAAGTGATCAGATGCTTCACTGATTTCATGAATCACTATTGTTGAATTGTAATAAAAAATATGATATATTTTTTAGTGTCGTGTCATTTGCAAGGAACAAACATGTAGTAAGTTGTGTTGATTACCTACAAAGAAATTATACAAATACAATCTAACCAAACATGATCAAAAGACACTTAAGAAAAATATATCATATTTGCTACGTGGTTTTGGTTGGAAAATGGCAGGCGCGCACGGTTCAGTTGCAGGACCGGATGGGTAACATTGATGATTCTCAACCAGAAAATTGTGGTGGTGATCTTTCACTAGGTCTGAAAATATGATATATTTTTAACAAAGCATGATTGGGTCATTTCTCAGCATTGCATAATTGATATTTCACCTTCCAAAGGGGGTAAATGAAGCCGTACGTTGGCAGGTCCAAGCTGTATGACATTTTCACTATAATTATTCAACCGAGACACCACCCACTTGCCCAGTAGCCAGACTCTAGAGACTAGCTCTAGTCTAGCTAGTAGCTAGACTAGACCCAGAGCCACCTGAGCCAGTACAGAGACTAGAGAGATAACCATCTGGGCATTGAGATGAGCAGTATTACGTGGATTTTGGCTGCTGCTTGTTGATCAACAAGCAAATGCCGCTTGCAATTGGTGAAATGGCCATGGCCATGTGCCGGGGTGTCCTGGCAGAATAATAAGGAATCTTAATATGCAGCATTGCTAGATATAAACGTTACAAGCGTTATCATATATATGCGCATGCATACATTTTGCCTAGTTTGCAGAGTGCACTAGAAAACATAACATTAATATAATATTTGAAATGCTCATCGTTGCAATTGCCCTTCATTTATTGTTCTAGCACTAGAAAACATAACATTAATATAATATTTAAAATGCTCATCGTTGCAATTGCCCGTCATTGATTGTTCTTAATAATTATAATTTACACTACAAGCCCGTTTATTCACTAGATTCAAGGTATACACTGAAAAGGTCAAGTTATATCTTGAAAAGCCTCAACGTATTGATTTCTTTACCTTGAACAGCCTCAAGGTATTGATTTCTAGATCTATACCTTGATTTTTTTTCACCACTTAGAATTTTAATTATTAGTGTATTGAACTTGTAGTAAACTCAATAATAAACTGAAACAGAGTAGAAAGGAGAGCAAACAGAGGTAAAGTATTTATTAATCAACGCAAAAGCAATGGTATATATATACATATATATATATATATATATATATTTAAGCGTCAAGGTATTGATTTCTACAGCTTGAAATTGATTTGTTTTTCCCATGTTTCAAGGTAAAGATTGTTATATTTTGAAAATTTCAATATTACTTGCACGTTCGGCCCGCGATAAGAAGCAGGAAAAGGAGTCAGGAAGTGTGCCAAAAACAAAATTTAGTATTTTTATCTTTGGTGGGCGGTGAAAAAGCATTTGTTTGGATTAGCCTCTGTCCCATCAAGGGAATCCGTGGAGCGTTAGTGGGGGGTACGTTGACAGATCTTGCCGGCTCAAGGTAAGATTTGTTAAAGCACCCAGCGGCTAGTACGCCGTTCATCGGACCACATGGCAGAGTCATGATGGGGTGGTGTACACGGCGGATGGACGATGCTGTTAGCGGGTTGTTGTCCGCATCACGCCAACAACTTGCTAATATTGTAGCCCCGGGACAAGAAGAATCCTCGCCACGTCGCACAGCACAAGCCAGACCGAAGAAGCTTACTCCTCACAAGAGCATGACAATGATCATCAGGGGGGGAAAGGTGTAGAGCGAAATTGAATATTCAAATTTGAAATTCAAAATACAAGTCAAATTCGAATTTCGCACAAAATTCCGAAACCAAAATCATTCGGAGACGGTAACGCTAACAGTTAAATTTTTGTCTTTCAATCGTCCATACGATCACATGAAGGAGGAGAAGCCATCAACCTCGAGCCAAACCTCGACAGCCTCCATATTCCTACCGCTT
>WBZZ01001917.1:77500-80000 GCA_019918135.1 Paulinella micropora
GGAAAGGGATTTGGATTGGGGATGTGAAAAACCCAAGGCGCGGAAACATCGATGAACAGAGAACGATACCATGCCGCGAGCCCCGCATTCGATTGGTCGAAGGTGGCAGGTCCATCCGTTGTCCTCGATTTGAGATTGAGCCCATTATATCGGAGTCTTGTAGGCTCGTGCATCAAGGATGTTTTCCTCGACCGGGCACGTGAGCTCGATCAGTATACATATCTTGGTAGACAATGACCAGACAACAATATCGGGGCGGAGGTCAGTGACACAGATGTGGACAGGAAAGGCTTGCTCAGAACCGATGTACTGGGTTTGGAGCTGCCAATCGTTTGCGGTGTCAAGCAGGCATGGACGATGAAATGACTGCCCTTTAGACTTCTGCTCGCCCTCTTTCACAAACATAGACTTTGATTCATTTTCGTCTATACGGGAGCGTTTGTTATGGCTCTCGATGTGTTTTTGAAGGATAGATAGATAGATAGATAGATAGATAGATAGATAGATAGATAGATAGATAGATAGATAGATGTATGACCTAGGCCGATTCCTTCCAACACAGTTTTCACCTGCACATACATATACATACATATACATACATACATACATACATACATACATACATACATACATACATTATATACATACATTACATACATACATACATACATACATACATACATACATACATACATACATACATACATACATATACATACATACATACATACATACATACATACATACATATATACATACATACATACCTACATACATACCTACATACATATACATACATACATACATACATACATACATACATACATACATACATACATACATACATACATACATACAGCCCTCGTACCAGGATAGAGACAGACGCACCAGCAGTTTTGATTTTGATTTTGTTTTTGTTTTTTGTTTTTGTTTTCGTTCCTTTGTTGGTGTTTGTTTTCTTTTCTCTTGTTTGTATCTATTTATCTATTTATCTATCTATCTATCTATCTATCTATCTATCTATCTATCTATCTATCTATCTATCTATCTATCTATCTATCTATCTATCTATCTATCTATCCCGGGGGGATGCAGAGGGCCAGCTGCGCAGTGCTCCGGCCTAAAACCAAACCCCCTATAATGACGATTTTGTGTCCGCCGTTAATCGCGCGCAGCGCAAGGGCTAAACAGGCAACCAACTCCTGACCATGGCTGATGAAGTCGGGCGTGATGCAAAGGGTTGATGAAGTCGGGGTTGTAGAAGGTAACTCACAACGAGCGTGAACTCCTGAAACCTCGGCTTGTTTGTGGCATCATCTCCTTAGGGCACACGCTCCTGGGGAGTGTTCTAGTGTTGTCCCGTATAGTTCAAAAGGGCTCGGCTACCTTTCGGCTTGAACTGGGCACAGACACCAACCACAGCGAGACAGTGGTTGGTGTGCAGCTTGGCCGGTGCTGAAAGTTCTTGTCGGGGGTAGTATAGGAGGCAATGGCTTTTCAAGCTAAGCCACGCCCATAGATTAAACATATTAAACATATCTATCTATCTATCTATCTATCTATCTATCTATCTATCTATCTATCTATCTATCTATCTATCTATCTATCTATCTATCTATCTATCTATCTATCTATCTATCTATCTATCTATCTATCTATCTCCTTACGAAGATCCTTCGAGCCTCCTCGAAAAGAAGAGTCCAAAAGTGCACGTCCATCCGGACTATAAGTCACAACCCGGCATTGTCAACCCGGATTCCACCCACAGTGTTGACGCCGAGACATACTCTCATTTCGTCCGAGAAGTGCCCCGAAAGAACCAATCGAAAGAAGAAAGCACCTGATTTTGCCATCAACACCAAGCGTATGAAAAGACATTGAAGAAGAACTCCAATCCGCCCTCTCATCCTCCCCTTATCTCTCATCCTGCATTCCGTCATAGCCGTCCAGTGTTGCATAGCCCGGGCTAGGTCCCTTCGGGGGTTTAGGCCTTTACACAATGTCATCATTGTAGCTTGCGCAAGCTTACGGTGCTCAAAACACTTGGACTAACGGCTTCCTTTTCTTTCTCTTCTTCCTTATCCTCCCACTCTCCATTCCTAGATTGCCTTTTTCTTCAACGTCCTTCCTCCTCTTCTTTTTCCAGAACACAGTCTACCCGTGATTCCCATCCCGGACACATGCACAGTACACAAATTATTGTTTGATGTGAAACTGCGTTCCTTTGCAAGGACTACATTCCTTTGCGACATCTCATCTATCTATCTATCTATCTTTCTTTCTTTCTTTCTTCACCTGTTGCATATCCGCTTCACGTGCCTTCGACCCTGCGTACACGCAGAGACAATATACATAATAAATATAAGTAGACATAGATAGTTGGATGACAATATACATTATGAATACGCATATGCATAGCTAGGTGGAAAGAACGCCCCTACTATCTATCTATCTATCTATCTATCTATCTATCTATCTATCTATCTATCTATCTATCTAT
>WBZZ01001917.1:120000-130000 GCA_019918135.1 Paulinella micropora
GCCAAGGAAGAGGAGAGGATGGAGCAAGCGAGGGCGAAAGCCCAATTGAAGCTGGCCGAGCTCGACAGGAGGGAGCAAGAGCGCAAGGCTGCAGAGCTGAAGAAGAAGGAGGAGCAAGAGCAGGCGCAAGGGCAGAAGAGCAACGAACCACAAGAACAAGAACAGCAGCAGCAGGGCATGCCGCCGCAGAGTGGGTTCTCACAAGGGGCTCCCCAACAGCAGGGACACACAGCACAGATGAGCCCAGGAGGCACACAGGGAGGCCGTTCAGACCTCTTAAACACTAACTGGCGCTCTCGCCCCCTGCCGCAGCAGCAGCAGCCGCCGCCGCAGCAGCAGCAGGACGCGCATGCTATGTCGGGCAGTGGTGGGAGGGGGCTGGTGTTGCTAGACGCGACGGGGCGGCCTCTGCAGAACCCGCAGCTCTCGCCCAACAAGGAGCACGACCAGGCCAGCGCGGACCACAAGTATCAGACAGACCAGAGCAGCCACGAGCAGCCCAAGTTGATCAAGGTGATGGTGCGGGAGAAGCCTCTTGGCGGCATGAGCTACGTGGGGGCGCAGCAGCAGCCGCCAGCCGCCGGAACTCAGCCAACCCCACCGCCAGCAAGTGCACAACAGCAGCAGCCACCTGTGGGCTGGAGAGGCCCCTCGGACCACAAAGCGCAGCAGCTGACGGCGCATGCGCCTCCCTCCCAGCCCCAGCGCGGGTTCGGGGACCGCCGGTACGACCAGGGCACGGGTACACGGCGGGGACGGCGTGTGTGGGCCGACGACGTGGAAAAGGAGCAGGCAGATGCTGCGGCGGCACAGGCGGAGCAAACCGCACACCTGTCCCCACGCAGAGGAAAAGACAGACGCAACAGCGCAAGCACGCCCAGGAAGTCACGGGAGGGCAAGCACGGACAGGCTCAGCAGCTGCAGCAACAGTCGCCACGACAGTCCCAGTCCAGCTCGCAGCCTGCGGCAGGCCAGCCTGCTGACCAGGCGAGCACGCCGCAGCAGGCCAGCGGACAGCAGCAGCAGCAGGGGCGAGGCAAAGGTCCCAAGAAACAACAAGGACAGCAAGGTTCACCAAGCGGCCGCCCCCCCAAAGAGGGTAAATCTCGTGAGGAGCGGGCTAAGGAGCGAGAGAAGTCTAGGCGCGAGAAGCGCGATCAGAGGAGGGACCAGCGCAAGGCGGAGCAGAAGGAGCGCGCAGCCGCGCGGGCACAGGAAGGCGGTGCGCAGCAGCAAAATGCACAGGCAGGGCAGGGCGGAACAGGGCAGGCCACGCCCACCAAGGAGCAGCCTGTGAAGGAAGGACGGCGTGGGCGGCGAGATTCGCAACACAGGAGGCAGAGCAAGCAGGGAGGAGTGACGGAGCCAAGCGCGGCGGGCGATGGCAGCGAGGAGGCCGCAGCAGCAGCTGCCACAGGCACCACGCCCGCAGAGCAGCCGACAGACCAGCCCAGCACCAGCAAGGCCAACTTGAAGAAGGAGAGGAAGCTCAAGAAACAGGAACGGGAAGCCACAGAGAGCTTCGAGTCCCTGAAGCATTCCTTGGCGTCGCAGGGCATTTTGGTGGTGGATGGGTCCGTGGATGGTATTGAAGTGGCGCCGACGGATGACGGCTTCTCGCGCGTGCTGACCAAAGAGGAGAGGAAGGAGCAGCGAGAGAACAAGCGCAAGCAGGAGGCACAGGCTGCTGCCAGAGCGGCGGCGGCGCAGAAGCGCTTGAAAGCACAGAAAGCTGCTGAAAAGCCTGCCAGCGCACCCGCACCCGCCACCACGGTTGCTCCGCAGGTGCCGCAAATGCCGCCCACGGCCGAGGTGGACGTGAAAGGCTGGAGCGAGCACAAACAGCCTCCCACCTCAGTTTCCAGCATGTCCTCAGGCAACAAGCGGGAGGGGCATAGGGAAAAAGGAAGGGGGCGACACGATCGGGAACGGCACGGCTCGGCTAGTCGGGGCGAGAGACACAATCGCAACGCGAACAGCAACAGCACAGCCCTGTCAGCCGCTGCTGCCCCGTCTCAGCCCGCGACTGAGCGGCGGAAAGAGCAGCTCCCGCAGCAGCAGCCATCTCTGCAGCAGCAACAGCAGCAGCAGCCGCAACTGCTAACTGCGCAGCCCTCTCAACAGCAAGCCACCTCCACCTCGGCGCAGCAATCGCTCTTGCCTACGCCCATGTCGCTTCCTGTCTACGCCATGCCCTCCTCCTCTACACACGTCTCAGCCGCGTCCTCGGCCAGGTGAGTATCTATGTATACATGGACGTTATGTACTTATGTATGTACGTACGTATGTATGTATGTATGTATGTATGTATGTGTGTATGTATGTATGTAGCTATGTAGCTATGTAGCTATGTAGGCATGTTATGTATGTTATGTATGTTATGTATGTTATGTATGTTATGTATGTATGTATGTATGTATGTATGCATGTATGTATGTATGCATGTATGTATGTATGTATGTATGTATGTATGTATGTAATGTAAGTAATGTAATGTATGTAATGTATGTAATGTATGTACTGTGTGTAATGTGTGTAATGTATGTAATGTATGTAATATGTATGTATGTATGTATGTATGTATGTATGTATGGTATGTATGGTATGTATGGTATGTAATGTCTGTAATGTCTGTCTGTAATGTCTGTCTGTCTGTCTGTCTGTCTGTCTGTATGTATGTCTGTCTGTCTGTCTGTCTGTATGCATGTATGTATGTATGTATGCATGTATGTATGTATGTCTGTATGAATGTCTGTATGTGTGTATGTATGTATGTTTATGTGTGCATGTTTATGTGTGTATGTGTGTATGTCTGCATGTATGTGTGCATGTATGTGTATGTATGTGTGTATGTATGTGTGCATTTACATGTAATGTATGTAATTTATGTAATTTATGTGATGTATGTGATGTATGTGATGTATGTAATGCATGTATGTGATGTATGTAATGCATGTATGCATGCATGTATGCATGTATGTATGTATGTATGTATTTATGTATGTATATATGTATGTATGCCTGTACGTATGTATGGAATATATGTAGCTCCGCTGCTGGTTCCTCCTTCTCGGGACATAGCATGCCCACAGCTCAGTCGTCTGTCAACACAGCCGCATTCATGCCCCAGGTAGCTAGCTATCTTTCTATCTATCTATCTATTTATCTATCTATCTATCTATCTATCTATCTATCTATCTATCTATCTATCTATCTACCTACCTACCTATCTACCTACCTACCTACCTATCTACCTATCTACCTACCTACCTACCACCTACCTACCTAGCCTACCTACCTACCTACCTACCTGCCTACCTGCCTACCTACCTGATAATACATACTGCACGCAGGGTGCGGGGTCTCCTCTCTTCTTCGCGCCCATGGTGGCGCCCTCCCAGTCCTTGGGCAGTGCGTCGCAGCAGCAGCTGCCGCCGCAAGCAGCCAGCGGCCACACGCCGGCCAGCACCAGCGGCTCGCAGGGGCAACAGCAGGGTGGCGGCCTGGCCGAGATGCAGCAGCAACAGGCCAGTGTGCCTGGCGGTGGCTCCACAGGCGGGTCTGGGTTTCTTTCCTACGGCATGGGGTCTCATCAACTGAACCAAGCGGTCTATGTTAACATGGCGCAGCAGCAGCAGTACCACCTGCAGCAGCAGCAGCAACAACAACAGCAACAAGCGCAGCACCTGCACCAACAAAACCACCAGCAGCAGCAGCAACAACAACAGCAGCAACAACAACAGCAGAAGCAACAACACGGCGGCATGGTGATGTCTGCCATGACTGCAGCCGCGTCTAGCTCGGATGCGTCCTCAGCTGCTCATTCGTCCTCCGCGCTGTCCTCAGCCGCCGCCGCCGCGGCACAGCAGCGCTCCAACCCCAACGCCAAGGTGCGTGCCTGCCTACCTACCCAACTGCCTGTCAACCTAGCTAGCTAGCTGGCTACCTACCTACCTACCTACCTACCTACCTATCTACCTACCTACCTACCTACCCACCTACCTACCTTTCTACCTTTCTACCTTTCTGCCTGCCTGCCTGCCTGTGTATAGGGCCAGCTGCACCTGGCGCGTTCTCTCATGGCCAAGACCGGCATCTTCGGCAACAATCCCAACCAGCCCCCGGTGAACGCCAACACAGCCTCCGCGTCCATGTTCGTCACCAACCCGTCCGTCCTCTCCTCCAGCTCCATGGCGCCCGCGCGCTTCTCGGCCTACAAGCACATCGGCCAGCCAGGCCAGCTGCAGCAACCGCAGGGGCAGTTCCCCATCTTCGTGCAGGTCAGTACACACGACATGCAAGGACCAAACGATCCAACTTTGATCTCATCGTTTTCTATCAACCATAGTGCGTATCGAAAATGCTACAGCCATCGTTTGGAAGCTTGGGACAAGAGCTTGTCAATGACGTGCTCGGCGTTTTCGCACCATCAAATATTGATGGAGAAACATCAGTTTAAAGTTGTATCACTTTGGCACTTGAACGCCATTAGTCAGTAGTAGACGGCGTCCGGGCTTGGTGGGCTTTCGCGTTATTCGTGATGTCGTGTAGAATGTCGAGCAATTATGCACACGTGCGTACTCAGATGCAATTGCACATTGTGTTTGGAAGGATATAATTTTTATAACCCGGGTTTTTATTGCAAGAGACAGCACGTGGGCTTGGGTGGTGTATTTTTTTTGATTGACATCCGACGTGTGCTTGTCTTCTTGACACACACATACATACAGACACTTCCTGTTCCTCCACCCCCCCCCCCTCTCTCTCTCTCTCTCTCTTTCTCTCTTTCTCCTCTGTCTGTCTGTATCTGTTGTCTGTGGTCTGTTGTCTGATGTTTGATGGCTATATGTCTGGCAGCCGCAGCCGACCTCCTCCTCCCAGTCCAACGCGGTGGGCACTTCCGCCATGTCGGCGCAGCAGCTGCAGCAGCAGCAGCACGAGCGGAACCAGCAGCAACAGCAGCAGCAGCAATACCTGACGCAAATGCAGCAGCAACAGCTGCGGGCCGTGCCTGGGCAGCAGCTGCAACTAGCTCAGCTCTCTCCCCAGCAACTCCAGCAGTACCAGCAACAGCAGCTGTTCCTCACAGCGACTACGGCTACTGACTCTGCCAGCTCCAACGCGTCTGCTGCGGTCGGGTCCGCGGGCCAGCCCAGCGGAATGCCTGGCGCTATGCAGCAGCGCTTGCACGGGGTCGGCGCCCCGCTCAGTCTGCACGCGCCTGGCCTGGTGAGCATGCACAGCCGACCTCCGCCTCTCCTTCCCAACCCGCCGCAGACTCAGCAGTTCGCCAACCAAGCGTCCGTGCTGTCCGTGCCTGACTCGAGCCAACAGCTGCTGTACAACGCACAGGTGCAGAACCACGGCATGCGCAGCGTAGCGCACATCAACTCCATGAGCACCAACAGCAACAACGGCGCTGCCAACGGCAGCCTCAGCCTCGGCAGCAACCTGCAGGGGGGGCACAATCCGGAACCGGACGGGCCGGCAGACCGGACCGGCGGATCTAGCCAACATGCGAATGTTGGCGGATCAGCGGCTGGGCGTGACGAAACCCGGGCTGAGCGGGGCGGCTTCAGGGGCAGCAGGGGACCCGCGGCGGGCCCGCAACAACCTGTGGGCCAGTACGGCAGAGGGCGCCGCGGTCGCGGGAGGGAAAGGGGGGAGAGGGGCGGGCGAGGCGGGCCGCGGGGAGAACGCTTCAACCCGAACAAAATCCCGGCGGCTGGGCAAGCGCCTGTGGGTAACTCCGCGCCGGAGGCACTGCAGCAGCCTTTGCCGCCGGTTGATCCCAGGCCGGCCGACTCAGCCAGTGCAGGTGCGGAAGCTGGCGGGGCGCCCACAAGCACGGGCCAGAACGGCCGTGGTCAATTCTCTAGCCGTCGCGACAGCCGCGGGGGGGCGGGCCGCAGCGCGGGTCGGCCCAGGGGCAGGGGTGGACGTGGCAGAGACAGGGACAGAGGTCGAAGTGGAGCTCGAGGCGGCGGGCAGAAGGCAAGCGCGCCCACAGACCCGGCTGGAGCTGCTGCCTCCTCTGCTGCTCAAGCAGCGAGCTCCTCCAGCTCCTCCATTGCACCACCCAGCGCGTCGGAAAGCAGTAAGAAGTAAGTAGCAAAGCCACTACGCTTCCCTTAACGCTTCTGTGCTTCAATAGCAGCGATCCTGTCCTCTTCTTTTTTCTGGCTTCAGCTTTCATAGCGTATTCCATAAGCCTGCCTTTTCTTCCTCTTCCCATGCCATTGCAGAAATCTGTAATTTTGATTCCAGTTGGTATAATATTAATAGTATGAATCTGACAGAGTATCTACTGTCTTGAGGCGTCGCCTCTTCTTACCTTAAGCCGGTTACCTTAGTTACTAAGTAGTTTTCCAAACATGGCATATTTTCGATTGCGATTAATATTAGCCATGCGATCCTGGTCGATCAGCATCCCCAGCGGAGTCATGCAAGCACTTTACTATCAATAAAACTATGTGAACCCGGTTTCCCAACTAATGAAAACATTGTTGCTAAGTTACATATTACCTAATAGATAATGCTTGTGTGCCTGCGGATGCCGGCCGGCATCAGTTGTATTAATACGTTGTACTGTCAATAATTATCTGAATTAGCTAGTAAATTTAGTAGTTCTAGTGAATAGAAGGTAACTTAGTGGCTAATTTTAAGTCTTTTGCGCAAGCACTGTTTTAACACTTATTATATCCTCTTTCAATCCCCAAAAGTCACAGTGGCTTCAATGCCCAAAAGTGGATTTAGTTTTAAAACATCAGTGCTGATGTTATGATATTAATAACTTCAAATGTTGTCCGACAGTCCTATGCCGGCGGCGGCACACCGCTGGCCCGGTGTATAACTTGAGGCGATGCCTGATTAAAATCTGTCTGTGTGGCCAAACCAAACTGCCAAACTCCTAGCCTGATATTAATAATAGTAAGTCATCGTTGATAATAATAAATTATTAATATTGATAATATATAATATAACAATTTATCAATAATCACTAGAATTTAAAGTTAAGTAGTAACTTGATTTATCTCTGGCGAATCTGACATAGTCTGTCACGAGTCACTGGTTTATTGATATTAATAGGTCACCGGAAGCGGGCGGAAGGAAGGGAAGCGGGGGGGGGGGGGGGGGGGGGGGGGGGGCGGTGGTCACAGTTAGAATATCATTAATTAATATATAAATTAATTTATTATTATAAGTTTTATTTAATTTCATCACTATCATATATTAATAATACTTTTTTACGCAAACACTTAAAACAAGAAATTACTTGCCACTAGTCAGGGGGATAAGTGGGAAGGCCGTATAAGTAGTCGTGATTATTCAATGCCACGGATGGCTCGGAGTAGTGATTAGTTCAGTGAAAACAGTTTATGTAAAAAAAATAAGTCAGTAGTACTGCTGAAGCTGATTAGGTCATGTGCAGTAGAAGTATTAATATTATTTTGGCAATCGGCCACTCTTTTAAATGTTGGTAACAGTAGTAGTAGAAGTGGCAGTAGTAGAGAGAGAGAGAGAGATCGAGAGAGAGAGAGAGAGAGAGAGAGAGAGAGAGAGATCGAGAGAGAGAGAGAGAGAGAAAGAGAGAGAGAGAGAGAGAAGAGAGAGAGAGAAAGAGAGAGAGAGAGAGAGAGAGAGAGAGAGAGAGAGATCGAGAGAGTAGTAGTAGTAGTCGCAACAGCAGCAGTAATAGTAGTAGCAACAGCAGAAGCAGTAGCAGCAGCAGCAGTAGTAGTATACGTAGTAGCAGTAGTAGTAGTAGTAGTAGTAGTAGTAGTAGTAGTATACGTAGTAGCAGTAGTAGTAGTAGTAGTAGTAGTAGTAGTAGTAGTAGTAGTAGTAGTAGTAGCAGTAGTAGCATCAGCAGTAATAGTACTAGTAGTAGTAGTAGTAGTAGTAGTAGTAGTAGTAGTAGTAGTAGTAGTAGTAGTAGTAGTAGTAGTAGTAGTAGTAGTGGATAGATAGATAGATAGATAGATAGATAGATAGATAGATAGATAGATAGATAGATAGATAGATAGATAGATAGATAGATAGATAGATAGATGAGATGTCGCAAAGGAATGTAGTCCTTGCAAAGGAACGCAGTTTCACATCAAACAATAATTTGTGTACTGCATGTGTCCGGGATGGGAATCACGGGTAGACTGTGTTCTGGAAAAAGAAGAGGAGGAAGGACGTTGAAGAAAAAGGCAATCTAGGAATGGAGAGTGGAAGGATAAGGAAGAAGAGAAAGAAAAGGAAGCCGTTAGTCCAAGTGTTTTGAGCACCGTAAGCTTGCGCAAGCTACAATGATGACATTGTGTAAAGGCCTAAACCCCCGAAGGGACCTAGCCCGGGCTATGCAACACTGGACGGCTATGACGGAATGCAGGATGAGAGATAAGGGGAGGATGAGAGGGAGGGCGGATTGGAGTTCTTCTTCAATGTCTTTCCATACGCTTGGTGTTGATGGCAAAATCAGGTGCTTTCTTCTTTCGATTGCTTCTTTCGGGGCACTTCTTGGACGAAATGAGAGTATGTCTCGGCGTCAACACTGTGGGTGAAATCCGGGTTGACAATGCCGGGTTGTGACTTATAGTCCGGATGGACGTGCACTTTTGGACTCTTCTTTTCGAGGAGGCTCGAAGGATCTTCATAAGGGTGGACATGAGCAAAATCTTCTTCAAGGGGTTTGAAGAAAAAGGCAAAATGGAGAGTGGGGTCTTGAGAAGGACAAGGAAGAAGAGAAAGAAAAGGAAGCCGTTCAAGCCGTCCAAGTGTTTTGAGCACCGTAAGCTTGCGCAAGCTACAATGATGACATTGTATGAGGCCTAAACCCCCGCAGGGACCTAGCCCGGGCTATGCAACACTGGACGGCTATGATGGAATGCAGTCACCAATACGGACTAGAGGAAGATTAGTCCAATTTTTGACTGCACAGGAGCGATAAATCGCAAAAGAGCAACGAGCTACGCAGGAGGATAGCTTGAAGCAAAGGGATTTGGATTGGGGATGGGAAAAACCCAAGGCGCGGAAACATCGATGAACAGAGAACGATACCATGCCGCGAGCCCCGCATTCGATTGGTCGAAGGTGGCAGGTCCATCCGTTGTCCTCGATTTGAGATTTGAGCTTGTTGTATCGGTTGGTCTTGTAGGCTCGTGCGTCAAGGATGTTTTCCTCGACCGGGCACGTTAGCTCGATCAGAATACATATCTTGGTAGACAGTGACCAGACAACGATATCGGGGCGGAGGTCAGTGACACAAAATGTGGACAGGAAAGGCTTGCTCAGAACCGGTGTATTGGGTTTGGAGTTGCCAATCGTTTGCAGTGTCAAGCAGGGATGGTCGATGAAATGACTGTCTCTTAGGCTTCTGCTCGCCCTCTTTCACAAACATAGACTTTGATTCATTTTGGTCTATAGGGGAGCGTTTGTTATGGCTCTCGATGTGTTTTTGAAGGGGAGCTTCAATAGTGCAGAGCACAGAGTCATGACGCCAGGTATAGCAAGATAGATAGATAGATAGATAGATAGATAGATATTACTGTGGACATTCAAGTGCCAACCTATCCAACTTTGACCTCGTCGTTCTCCATCAATCGAAGTGATACGACTATGCTGAAGCCATCATTTGAAAGCTTAGGACAAGGGCTTTCTAACGGTGTGCTCTGCATGTTCGTACCTCAAGTATTGATCGAGAAAAATGAGGTCAAAGATGGGCTGCTTTTCCACTTGAATGTCCGCAGTAATAGATAGATAGACAGATAGATAAATAGATAGATAGATAGATAGATAGATAGATAGATAGATAGATAGATAGATAGATAGATAGATGAAATATCGACTAATGTCAGAAAAAAGGAGCTTCTGATTTCGTCAACCAGGAAGTCTGTGGGTAAAGTATTAACCCGATGCCCAGCTAAGCCGTGATGTTTGCACGGAAGGGACTGATACAGGCAATACCAAATCTCCCTAGTACCAGGCGGGGCCAGGGCTCGTTCCATAAGCG
>WBZZ01001917.1:142500-165000 GCA_019918135.1 Paulinella micropora
CTACATACATACATACATACATACATTCATACATACGTACATATATATATGTTACATACATACATACATACATACATACACATACACACACATACATACATACATACATACATACATACATACATAGATGCATACATACATACATACATGCATCATTGCATGCATGCATGCATACACGCATACATATATACATACATACACACATACATAAATACATACATACATATGTAACATACATACATACATGCATGCATGCATGCATGCCTGCATGCATGCATGCATGCATGCATACATATATACATACATACATATATACATAAATACATACATAACATACATACATGCATGCATGCATACATGATGTATGCATGCATGCATACATACATACATACATACATGCATACATACATACACATACATACATACATGCATGCATGCATGCATGAGTACTTGCATGCATGCCTGCATGCATGCATGCATGCATGCATACATAGACAGACAGACAAACAGACAGACAGACAGACAGACAGTACTAGTCTGAGACAGAGAGACAGAGAGAAAGAAAGACGGACAGACAGAGAGACAGACAAACAGGCAGACACACACAGTGACACACACACACTCACTCACTCACTCACACACACACACACAAGTAGTATAATATCCTTTTTTTTAATACCATTTTTTCGCACCCTCAAAATGGCTATTTAAAAAAGGATTGCCTCTCCTATTGCTAGTTTGAACTTTCAATAGGAAGCATCAAAACAGCAAAATAACGAAATCAAAATTTTCAATCTATACAAGCAAGCAAAATAAATAAATTCGTTTTCCTCTACTTAAAAAAAAAAAGGATTAGCGAATAACTTCTCTATTCCTTTTAAAGAATAGCGAAAAATAAAACTATAAAATGGAGAACTATATAAGACCTAATTCTAAACAACTATACAAGCAAATCAACAGAGATAAAATAAACAAGAAAGCAAAAGAAAAAATAAAATGTGAATGTGGAGCAGAAGTATCAAGAGCGAATTTATCCAGACATAAAAAAACACATCAAAATCAATAAATTTCACTACAATAGGTACTACTATAGGACACTTATAAAAATTTTTCATTTTCTCATTTTTTACATATCACAACTCAGAATCCAGTAAAAGTGTGCGGGCAAAATGACCCCTGCAGACCCGAGACCCGCAGACCCGAAAATACTCCGCCACCAGCCACCTATAAATCCAGTAACCTTAGCCTTTTTCTCTCGCTTTGAAGTTCTTATGTTCTCTGGTTGAATGTCTTCTCTTTTTAATATTTCCTATTTTTTAAATTATCATTTAAGCAATAAAAAAATAGGTTAATATACAATGAACACGAACAAACTAAGAAAGATTACGAAAGGCGGAATACAGATTAAAAAAAATAAAGTTGTAATAGCTTGGAGAGAGGATGGAATAAAGAAGGAGAAAGCAATAGGAATAAACAACAAAAGAACGAAGGAAGAAGCAGAACAACAAGCAAAAGAATTTTACGAAAAAGAAGTCTTAGCAAAATATGAAGAAGATAATAGGAATACTGATTACAAACAACTCAGAAAACAGAAGAATGCAGAATATGTAAAGGAAAGAAGAAAACAGAAATATACATGTGTATGTGGTAAAGTAATAGGTATATATGGAAAATATCAACACGAAAAATCTGACTTTCATATAGACTACTTCGCAGAGAAAGAAGATGTTATGATAGGAGGACATAAAGTTATTCGTATAATTCGTAGAAATGACGACATGGAAAGATATTATAAAAATAAAATGTAAAACCATTTAAAGAAATAAATATTATTACTTATATAATATGTCTTCTATAATGATACAAGCGGACAAGGAATTGAAAGAACTATACAACTTACATTTTCCAGAAGCAATAGCAGACGATAGAAGGATTAAGAAATACACTAGAAGAGAAACGCTTCAACGATATAGCAAAGCCTTTAAGTTTTGGGATGAACAGAAAAACAAAGCATTAGATGCTCCAATAATGTTGAATATCCACAAATGGGAAATATGTGAAGAAGCAATAAGTCAACTTAAATTAAGGGTGATGATTGTATTAAATAATAAAATGTAAAATCATTTAAAGAAATAAATTATATTACTTATAATATAGATATGGGGAGACACAAGAAATATCTCACACCTGAGGACAAACGAAAGGCTAACTCCGAAAAGGCGCTCGCATATTACAAAAGAAATAAGGATGAAATTAATCAAAAGAGGAAGGAGCAATTAAAAGAACGAAACAGAAAACTTAAGGAATATGAAGAAATGAAGGCGAGAGGAGTATAAAAAAAACAAAAAAACGAATTTCATGTTAAAGGTAAGACAATTTATATATATATATAAATGTAAAACAATTTAATTTATTTTCATTATTTTTATATCCTCCCTAATATAAAAGTAAAATATGCCACCACCATTACCGCCCAGACCAACGAAGGAGAATGTAGAACTAGCGAAGGTAAGGGCGAATTTGAAGAAGACTACAACAAGAGAAAACAAAAGGGAATTTAAAGTAGTAGAGTTAAAATCTAGGCGAGACAATAGATTAAACTCTCTTACATACGAGAAGCAAGGATTAGATATAAACTTTTATGATACTGACGCATTAGAGCGAGAGGTTCTACTTCCTATACTATTAGATGCGAAAAGAAATGGTATGACAGGAAATGCGGACGTTCATATTACTATAACCTACATAACCGACCACAAAGAATTAAATAGATATTATAAAAAGAAAGCATTTAATTAGTTTCAAATAAAAAACTATGATGATTTTATTGAAATGTTGAATGAGTTTAACATAAGCAATATTGAAGCATCTGGACTAGGTTATGAAAGGATTATTGAATATGCTAAGGTAGTAGTAGTTCAAGAAAACGGAGGCGGTTGTTATGAAGGAAAAAACAAATGTAAAAAAACAATATCTGATGAAAACATATTGATATCTCCCGCTAGCAAGAATAATAATTGTTTATTCTTTCTCTGTAAAGACCTTCTTAATATGCCACTTATTAACAGAAAAAGATGTAATGATATTAGAGAGAAATTCAATCTTTCTAATGATTGCCCTATACCATTCTCTACCGCCGTAAAAATCCTTAATACTTTGATAAAAGAAGGAAAGACATATGAAATAACAAACGCCTTAACAAGAGAAACTATAAGCACAAATAACATCGGAGAAGCAGACATTATGATTTATTTAGAGAACAACCATTATTTTGGATTAACTAAAAGATATAAACAAAAATGCGAACAATGTTTAAAGAAATACTTCAAAAAGCACACTTGTAATCCAAAAATCATAAATTATGTGAATAGAGAAATATTAAAGAATGGAAAGAGATATTTAATAACAAAGGAGCATAAAGAAAAATATAATAATAAAGACGAACTCCTTCATTACGACCTTGAAACTTTTAGAAATAACACACTTGCTGAAGGCTTTGATATTCACGACTGCTATATAGTCGGATATACTCAAGGGACGGAAGGATTTAAATACTTTGCTGGTATTGATTGTATTTCTGAATTTCTGGATTTAGTCTTAGAGAGAGGAAAGAAGTTAGCAGTAGAATGAGCAAACAAACAACTACATAATCCAGTCAAGAAAGTAGCAGGAGTAAGAAAGAAAAGAAACAAAGATGAAGAACCGCCGATTTTATATGTGAATGGATTTAATGGAGCGAACTTTGACCACTACTTCATTAAACAGGAATTAATAAGAAGAGGCATTAAACCAAAATCACATATGATTAATAACGGCTCAATAATCTCTTTACAATTTGAAAATATTAAAATGTGGGATATGTGTAAGCATACTCAGGGAACTCTAAAAGAAAACTTAGAAAATATGAAATGTAAAACTCTTAAAGGAGATTTTGACCACGACCAAGCCACAGAATGGGAAACAATGAGCGAAGAATTAAGAAATAAGTGTCTTGAATATTTGAAGTGCGATGTTATGGGGTTAAAAGAGTTATATGACAAAATAAACACAGAGATATTTGAAAAACACTCAGTGAATTTAACTTCATATATCTCAACTTCAAGCCTCGCTTTCAATATCTGGAAGAAAATGATTGATGGTAAGCACGATGGACTCCCAACTATTGAACAAGAGAAGGCGTTTAGAAAAGCGGTTATCGGAGCAAGAACATATCCAAGCAAAAAAAGATTTGTTTCAAAACAATACAAGGACTACTTAGCGGGAAAAATCACATTTGACGAATTAACCGATTATTTAGTTGATGCGGATGTCGTATCTTTATACCCAACAACGATGCTTAATTTATTTATGGTTGGAGAAATTAAACAGGCTATCGCGCCATTTGATTATAATACTCTTCCTATCGGTATTTACAATGTTGATTATATCTCGCCAAAAGACATATTACATTCAAGAATTGGACAGAGAAATAAAATGGGTTCATTAAAGTGGAATTTAGCGGATATGAAAGACCAATGGCTCACAAGTGTTGATATTGAAGATATGATTAAGGAAGGCTACGATATAACAATTCATAAAGGCTACTATACAGAGGAGGCAGAACCAGTTTTCAAAGAATACATACTGGAAATGTTTAAGGCGAAAGAAAATAGCGAAAAAGGCACACCGCAATATTTACTAGCCAAACTATTTATGAATTCGTTATACTGAAAGATGATACAACGACCTATCCCAACAGAAGCAGAATATATTAAATCAAATGATGAGTATTGGAAATTTTGGACGAAAAATTATATATCCGATGTGGTTGAATTCAAAGATAAAGACGGAAACAAACTTTGGCACGTATCTGGAATTCCTAGAAATGAAGTAATAATTGAAGAGAGCATAACCAAACCTTCTCACTACGGGGCTTTCATTCTAGCATATAGCAGGCGCATTATGTATAACTACATAAAAGAGGCTAATCCAAATAAAGATATAGAGGCTGATTTCTATTACACCGATACCGATAGTCTAGTGTTGCATGTCAAGTTCGCCAAACTTATTAAAAGACTTGGTGATAAATCTCTTGGTGGAATAACAGATGACTTAGGAGATTGTTGTAAGATAATAAGAAGAATATGGATTGCTCCTAAATTGTATATGTTAGAATTTACAACGAATGAAGCATTTCTCCCTTACCTTACTAAGAATGACTTGAAACATAAAGACAAAGGAGTTCATATAATTGAATGCTACGAAAACGAAGGAGTAAAAAAGAGATACTACCACCTTAGATGTAAGGGGTTGAATTCAAAGGGGTTAATCCAGAATTATATGAAAAGATGGATTTAGGCGAAAGCATTGAAAATGTTAGAGATTTTCAAATGAAAAAATTCATTTATCACGAAATAGCAAACAGCAAAACATTAACCATTTCAGCATAGTTCATACTACAAACATAAAAAAGAAAGTTAATGATAATAAATGGGGCGGACGTGAGTTTATCAACAAAAATGATAGTATCCCTTACGGATATCAAAGACATTAGAAGCGAGTGAGAGTGTAGTTGATAAATAGTTAATTAATTAATTTTTTATTTTTTATATCCTATAGTATATACTAATGTCTCTCAAGTCTCTCGCGGAAAAATTTGAAAAACTTTCTATTAATAATAAAACATTTACTTTGGATGATATCAAGCAAGTTATTGATGGGCATGTAAGTGAATATAAATCTGAAAGTAAAAAACTTCAAGAACAAGGATTGCTACCTATTGGAAAATATAAGGGGAAGTCCGTTGCCGATGTCGCTGTATTTGACAAGCAATACTTAATATGGTTGAACAAGCAACCGATGATGGTAAACTATCCAGAACTCAAAAAAGAAATTGTTAAATATATTCTATAAATCACCCTACATTCTCCTTTAAATTTATCTCTTTTTTTATTATTCTTAATATCGCTTTTTCTCTATGAAAATTGTTAAATTGTGTATAGTGGGGCTCTTTTAGAATTTCCCTAAAGTCTTCTCTTTCTTCTGTTTCTACGTTGCGATAATTTAATTTATTCTCTTCTAAATATCGGTCTGTAATTTCTTTAAACTTTATTTTTTCAAAGTGATGGTCAACATGAACGTTTTTTCTATCGTGTATTTCTTTTGTTATTTCACATATATATTTCGGCTCAATGAAAATGTCTATTACCATTCTATTTAAATATTCTTCTATTTGATTTTTTATAGTATTTCTACACTCATCATTAAATTTGGTCTTGGTGTATTTCATCATTTGTTTCTCTTTATTTACCCCAATGTAATTAATACAATTATACCACGAAAATGCTTTTTCTCCTATACGAAAGTGCTTACTACCATATTCATTATTTTCAACATCAATTTCACAATTTATCAAATGTTCAAATTTCGTCTTATAATCAGGATGATTAATTATAATACCCTTAATAAAATTACTATCAATTTCATTTAACTTTTCATTGTGATTATTTTTGCTGACAATATTTCTTATATATACTATTATTTCTTTCTTTGTTTTAAACATTACCCCGCTTAGTATATACAACATACTATATACTCTAAAATAAAATTAATAAAAAAATAATATTAATAGTATATGATGACTGATCTATTTCAACAAGTTGAAATAGATCGCCTGAGCACCAAGCAGGACTACTTGAATGAAATTGAAAAATGGAACCTTGACGGCGAAATAAAAAAGCCGACCATTAAATGGACAAAGCCCGACATTGTTTCTTTCTATGAGCAATACAAGCCCAATGTTGGGATTTCCAACATACTCGATAATGTTAAAGTATTTATTCCGTCCAATATTGATTTTCAAGATAAATCAACATTTGAGACATTATCAAAAATGATGGAGGAAGAGAGCACGCCATTTACAACAGCAGATTTAAAAGAAACGGGGATTACTGAAATAAAGGCTAATGTAGGGGTAGAAATAGCAAAGAAAGAAGACAAGCAAAGTGAAACCGATGTTGTTCTTCAATATGGTAAGTATAAAAAAATGAAAATTGAAGATGTCACTAAGATTGACAAACCATACCTTGAATATTTAATTCAACAACCTTATTTTAATAACAAAGACGCGGTAAAAAAATACCTATGATATTTTAGAAATTAGACTTTCATTTTTTTGTTTTTACTCCATCCACATCAATGATCCTCAATAAAGTTCGCGATTACATTAATATTGCTACCACCACCTGCCGACACAGCCTTCTGTGTGAATGTCAAAACATCGGTTGGGGTTAATTGAATGTCATAAGTTCTGAGATTAATCTGTTGAGTAGAGCCAGCATTTACATAAATCTTAAAAATTGTCGTTCCGTTGGCGATAGCGGTTGCTTTTGTGTCTGTATCTACGATTGAAGTTGTGGCATCAACATCGGCAAAACCAGCCCCTGTTAGTGTCCCATTCAATACCATTCTGACGACATTTGACTTAGTATCTTCATTCGTAATACTTACCAAGGAAGGAAAGACATTTGAATAGTTGGTTAGGCTATTATTGAATAGTGTTTTATTCCTGATACTTAAAATGGGGCTTTCAGTGGTGCTCGTTTTTTCGTCTCCTTCCGCAGTATTTGTAATACTTGTATTAATAGTATTTGACCCCTCAATGAATAAACTAGCACTCGCTGTTTTAAGAATTTGTATTCCAGTCTTTGCATCATTTCTCATTACTGCTGTAAAGGGTAATGTCGTATTTCGCAGGCTTACACCATTATTAGCATTCGCATACTCAATCATATGAACTAATTGAAATAATCCTGTTATGGGATTTTCAATATAAAACTTAATAGCACCAAACCCAAGATACTGAAATTGAATTTGAAATACATTTCCTTTGCTCCAGTCTAAGTCTGGCATAGCATAATTTCCATCGCAAGGGTCGTCCCAATCTACTTGGTCAATATAATCTACAGCACCTCCCGCACAATGTGCGATATTCATTCCTGCTTGATTTTTGTAAAAATAAAATCCATCGTTAAGGTCATTTCCTATTCCAATAAATGAATAGTAATCTTTTGTATCATCCGTTGTCCATATAGCAGTAAAGCGGGCGAGGACACCCGTTCCAGTTCTATATTTTATTCTCCTTTTACTTACTAATCCAGCATCCGCCGTCGCATTAGCAGTTGTTTTCAATTCAGCCATATTATTCAAGAATGACACAGACGATTTTGTTTCTGTTTTTGTCCATATCCTAGTATTAATGGTATATGGAAATATTTCCTGTAATACTGGTGTTAATTGCGCGCTAGTTGCTTCACCAAAAGCGGTCTTCATATTATTAGTTTCAAGGTTTCCATCATATCCAGCACTGACATTTATAAATTCGCCGTCAGGATTTTGTGCGATTAAGTTTCTCTGGTGGGACATTGTTGGTCTATATTATCAAAAAAATAAATTAACTATTAAAATTAATAATTACCCACTTAACTAATTGAAATAACATTTGCCTTCACTTGAACCTCTCGCTGAGTAATGGCCACGGTGTAATGGTTGTGAGCATTATTCGCAGTCGTCGCAATGAATTCCCATCGTCGCTCCATAGACAGGTCAAGTCCGCTAATCTCAT
Source organism: Paulinella micropora (assembly GCA_019918135.1). Classification (NCBI taxonomy): domain Eukaryota; phylum Cercozoa; class Imbricatea; order Euglyphida; family Paulinellidae; genus Paulinella; species Paulinella micropora. The sequence goes on from WBZZ01001917.1 coordinate 151,103, forward strand.
TCTGGTCTTTGCTCCACAGCGGACGAGTGTTATCCCAAGCATCACACCAAAACCAGTTATATTTGTATATGTCCGCATTCATCAAAGCCGAACCCTCAATCTTTGATTTCAAATACATATAGTCTTCTTCTAGGGAGGTATCAATATTAAACTCCTGCTGTCGTGCTCCGTCAAGTGTGGTGTAAAAACTTACAACCTTAGCCTGTGCTCTGTTATCGTGGTCATAAGCAGTATTCTTTGTTTCAGAATTATTGAAAACAGAGTGATAAATCTTCTTCAATCTGCGACCGTGTCCGCGGTCAAATCTCATAATAATGTTTTGTGTTGTGCTTGCTGCGATAGTGTTTTTATACCCATAAGGATAATCAATTTTAAAACTCATACCCTCAGGGCTAGCAATCTTCGCCTGAATGGATTGAATGACATCAGGATTAGTTTCAACAGCCAGAAACAAAGAAAGATTAGTAACATCAGCACTGACAGCCGTCGCCGCGGAGCCGACATTCGCAGTATTAATAGCAGTCGCCGCACCATTAGTCACTGTATAACTAGATCTGTCAGTAGCACTCCACACAATCCGCATCGTCAAAATCTCTGGAAACATAATGGTTTTATCAAGAGCGAAAATAGTATTAATAAGCATACTCAAACGAATTTTCACATTGATAGCGGTGGCTGCATTTTCGGCACTACCTACAAGATATTTTGCTTCGTTGTAATTAACATTTACAGGAGAAAGCACGCCAGTCCCGTCAGTCAATGCGGCATCGTTATGACGACGAGCACTGATGGGAGGTTCAGCAAACATAGCAAGAGTTCTCACCGCCACGTTATCAGCACCGTCTGTCATAGCACGAAAGTTAGTCCTTGTGGCCGCTGCGGCACTAATGTTAATCAATCCATTCGCATTACACTTTTGAAGCATACAACCATATCCAGTAGCGACATCGTGGTTAGGAAGGTCAAGGAAATCCTCCAAAGATGTCTCGGGCTTCCAAAGCATTTTAGTAACCGTCCCAAGGTTATTAAGGTCGCACAAATAAACACCGCCACGGGTCTGAAGTTGAATTTGTCTAATGGATGAAAGGCAGTCCATAAAAATTCTAGAATAAGTGTTGGCTCCCGCTGCTCTCATAGTATAAGTAAAACTCAAATAAGACCGAGCGAGATTGAACGGACGACTGATAAGGTCAAAACTTCGTTCTTGTCCGCCAGCAGTGGTGACCTCAAAGGTTCCAGAGCCCTCACGTGGAGCGAGTTTATTCAAACGATACGAAGCACTGATATAGTCAGTCTTGCTGAAATCCAATTCGCCTCCGTGTTGAGTTGGCATTTTGTTTTTGATTTTTAGGCAGTAGTGTAAGTTGATTAATACACTAAATATATTCATAGAAAAAAATAATTAAATCAAAAATTAATTAAATTACCCCTACCGCGATTTTAATAAATTGAAAAAGGATGTAAATAAATTAAAATAATTAGTCTCTCTGTAAATCAACAATGTCATAACAACTCCCAAACCATTAAGATTTATAGCCTGATCGTTTTCGTCTGTAAGATAAAACCTAAATACATTATTTGAACTGGTTGATAATTTCTTACCATACTCAGACCCGCTTCCGTCGTATATAACGGCTCCAAATGGTATTTCGTTGGCAGTGTATATTTCTTGTAGCACGTGATTATCTCCTTCACCAACTAAGTCCGATTGAAGGTATAAAGTCTTTTCACCAGTTAAAATAATTACATTTGGCGATTTAATAAAATCATCAGCAAAGAAATATGTGGAGTTTCTATCAAACCCCATTACCTCGTGAATACGGGTATCACCATCAAATATAAATCGCGGTTGAATACCTCCGTTATTTGAAACACTGAATGTTAATTTGCCATCTTCTGGTTCTATGTTGGTATTATTACTTGAGACGACATAAGTATAATTATTTGGGCTGTCTGCGGTTAGCACCTCCGACAACTTATTTTTTAGATTGTTCATTGTGTAGTTTCCCTCAGGTATCGTAATTAAAGCCTCATACCCGTCTTCGCTAAGAGTAAAAGTATTATATGGTGATGCCACAGAGTAATATGACTTCGGCACATAGATATGAAGAATTTTACAATGTGTGGGATTGTCTAGTGATTTTAAGTTTATTTCGTGCGTAAAGTCGCTATCTGTGCCAGTTATTCTGTTTTTGCTGTTGATGTAATAGATGCCTGTTGCGCGACCGCCTTTATAGTCCATGATGCGTATATATTAGAAAATATCTTTTATATGTATGTATCGAAATTATCATACCCATTCTGTGCTTTTAATTTCTCCGCTTCTTCTTCTTTTAAGTCTGTGAAACCCGAACTAAACTTAAAGCGGTTGCCTTTTGCTCGCTCTAAAAGAAACCTCATACTATGCCATCCGCAGGTATCCGATGTGTCTGATTGTTGTTTTACTTGATTAACCTTCATAAGCAAGTATGTGCTAGGGTGGCTTTTATCAATTAGTTGTTTCATTTGTTGTTGAAAGTCTTCCGTTGGTTTATACAGGGCTAGCGGGTCGTATATCTCTATACTTCTGTCGCCATCTAAAGAGCAGTAAACGGCAATCCAATGAGACCCCGCTTGTTTGTGATTATCTAAATTCATAATAAATCCGTATCGCTTTCTTTTTTCTGGATTTAGTTTGTAGATTTCATCACTTGCTATCGCTCCGAGATACCATCCATATTTTTTCATTATATCATCTATTTCATTAGTCATTAGCCCGCGCCCCTCTCCTTGCTGATATTCATCAACTACACTTTCATTCGCTTTGCTCATTTTCGTTTGTTGATGAATATCGTCTATGGGTTTTTCAATATTACTCTCCCCATCGATGTTTACAAACCGCTCGGTAGTCGCAGACGGGAGAGCGGATTTGTGAATATCATCTGGTTGCTCGGGCTCTGGCTGTGGTTGTTCTAATGATGCGGTAATCGTAGGGGGTAGCGGTTGGGGCATCCCTTCATCAACATTTAAATCCGCTGAAACTTGTTTATCTACATTTGGGTCTATTGTCATTTTGCTAGTTAGAGTTTTTACAAAATCCTTTTTATTCATTGTGTGCCTCCAATCTTTGCGGGCTTAGTATTTTTTTATTTTCGCTATTGAAAATACCTTATCAATTAATTCATTTAATGTTTTCGCTCCATTCCCCTTTTGTTTATTATCACCAACATTTTGGAGATACCCCATATACTCTTCATATCTAGCATAATCCGCCACTTTTCTTTTTACGTTTTTCACCTCACTTCCAACATCAATATTAAACCTTTTAATCATGTTAATAATCCACTTTGAAGTGTCTTTGTAATTTAATTTGTTATGACCATCATTATCTAGTCTCTTTTTTAAAGCCTGTGCTAACTCTTTTATGGTAATGTTTGGGTGATAAGTTTTTGAAAATCCAGAGATTAAAAATTGATTAATTTGTAAATTTTCAAGATGCTTACCCTTTTCTTCTGCTTTCTTTTTTTCCTTTTCAAGTTTTTCTTTATATTCTTCTGCTAACTTTTTCTGTTCTTCTAAAGATGTCGCTGTGGCTATAGCCATCTGAATATCTTGACTGGCTTTTTGTAAGTCTTTGAGACTCATCTTTTTAATGAATTTATCTGTATATCCTGCTAATTTCAGTGTTTCAATATCTTTCTGCTTTTGCTTTTTTTCTTCCTCATATTGCTCTTTCGTTTTCAATGGTGCTTCATCTCCTAAATTAGGTAAGGCTGGTGCTTGTGGTGGTGCTCCAAATGGATTATCTCCAACATGTTGGAGATATGGTCTTGTGGCGGTGCTCCAAATTGTGGTGCTTGTGGCTGTCCAAATTGTGGTGCTTGTTGTGGCTGTCCAAATTGTGGTGGCATAATATATTGATATTGCGGTGGCGGTGGCAATGCTTGTATTCTATTTTTTCTGTCTTCTTCATATTTTACATCCTCTATGAGTTTTTGTTCCTTCTTAGTTCTCTGTCTTTTTGTTCTTGTCGTTCCTTAATATCTTCTATCTCTTTTCTTTGTTGCCTTTTCTTCTCCTCTTCTATCTCATCCCTTTTCTTCTTTTCCTTTTCTTCCTCGTCATGTATTAACTCATATTTCTTTTGTAAGTTGCTTTGTATCTGGTTTCGGTTCTCGTGTTCAAGACGATTGAAATCAGATTTGATTATTTTTTCCCTTGGTTTGCGACTAGCCCTTTGCGACTTTGGTTTGCTAATATATTTCATAAAAAGTTTAACGATTTGTAATGTGCTTAAATCATTTGTTTTCTTACCAAAATTAAGATAATATTTTTTACCCTTCTGGATAATATACGGCCTCCCGCTCTTATTTCTATAAACTCGTGGGGGTCTTACCTTAGCCTTTTTCACATTCTTAGTCTTAGCCGAACCCATTATATTATCAAAAAAATATTTCTAGAAACAAAATATATCTTCAACGGAACTTTACAGCCCCTCCTCGTTGCTTACCATAACCAAGTTTTGCAGCAGTTGAACCAATATGAGACGCATATGGAACCCCGACATCGCCGAGGGCATTAGCGGTCTTTGAAATAATCTTGTTATCGCGAAGGAATTTATTAACAGCCATTGCGGTTTTTCCGACCTTAGCCCAGTTAATCTTTCCTCCCTTTTGACCACTCTTCTTCTTTGATCTTGTCCGAGATACTTTTTTTCCTCCATTCTGTGGCATTGATGGATTGTATCCGATGTTATATCCTGATGGTTGTGAAATTATCACTGGTGATACTGGCATATATAATACAGAAAAATAATTATTTACAAATTTTATTTTTTTTACTTAAGACGATAAGCAAAGTTTTTTCTTAATTCATCATCAACACTTGAAACATAAAGAAAATTAAATCTCTCTTTCGTAGCCTCGTGATACTTTTGAAGAAAATAATCAAAATCAAAAGATAAGTCTAAGTGTTTAAACACGAGTTCCATTTTGTCCTGAGACTGGCTTGGAAAGATTAATAGATAATCTAACTGCTTAATTGCTTCTGGCCGTAGGTCGTTCAGATACTGACTAGACATAGTCACCTTTGATTTATAGTGTCTGTTCTTTTTTAACAAATCGCTTACGGACTTATCTCTTAATCCGCTCCCTAAATCATCCAAAACAAAAACAACCTCTGGAGAAATATATTTGCTTGGCCTTTCTTTCGGTGCCTCCTTTATCTGTCCAAATCTATCTCGCGAGCGAGATAGATTATCTTCTTTTCCAAAGTATAAAAATTGTGGCTTCTCTATTTCTTCTTTGTCCTGTTTTACTTCTCCTTCTTGCTCTTCGTCTGGTTTGTTCAGTTTGTCTAATTCATAGTCTATAACATTTACACCATCCGATTTGAGAAAGGTATATATTGCCATCGGGTTGCCTCTGTTCTTAAAGTGCTTTACCATTGCTTTATAAATGTAGTCCTTGTGGATTGTTGAAGCGATAATAACGATACGGGTTTTTCTGTCTGTTGTCCGTTTCAGTATTTCAAATAGTGCTGTAGTCTTACCGCTCTTTTTTCTAGCAAGTAGAAATATATTTGCGTAAGGTTCGTTAAATAATTTATAACCCTTGGCCTTTTTGTCTCCGTTTCCATCCTGCTTCACAGGTTTCACCTTAATGCTATTGATTTTTTCCATCTTATATATTAAGCAAGAAACTCTAGGCACACAACAATTCGCCCCGCTAAATTTCCTGTGTCAATATTTCCGCTGTCGGTTTCAAGGACTTTAAATGCATATTGTCCGTCCGTCCATCCGACAACACCCAAATTATAACCGAGGTTTGAAATGTTTGCTGTAGTGCTGTCCGCAAATGTTCCAATAATTCCAATTCTATCCATGTAAAGAATTCTGGTTTTGGTTTCGGTCTGGTCATTCATATAGTGGATAAACTTAACATTCATTTTGGTTGGTGTGAATGACATTTGGATATTCTTATTAAATGTTTTGCTTCCTCCCTCAAAATCATTGCTTAGAAAAATAACCTTTTGGTATTTGAACTCACTCATAAATTATATAATATAAAATATAAAAATGTTATTAATATTATTATTTGTGTTATCTCCAACTTGTTGGAGATTTGCTATTGTTCGGACTGCCTGCGACTTTTACTCACGGATAAGTGAAAAAAAGAATATAAGTTGTGTTTATTGTATCCAGAGCGGGATTAACTCAAAAATCAAATGTATTTACAAACCAATGTCAGATTGGTGTATAAGTTTTGATGAAGCCCTGCCTTTAATGTGCTCAAATGATGATATGTGGTATAAAATACATACCTATGAATGTTCATTTCTTTGAAGAAGGCGATGGAAGGCATATCCCAATCAAAAGTGTTAAAATACCGACATAAGTATTAGGAACCTCGCACGGCAAGTTCTTTTCAGATAGCCTTACGATACAAAGGGTTATAATTGCTATAATGATACCCATTTGAAATAAGTATTTAATAAGTCGGCTGTCTGTCGGTCTATTTTTCATACAACAGCACGACCAGTTATCTTCCAATTCATGCTCTACTTTTTTTTCCTCAGTCTTTAGTTCTACTTCAAGAACACGAGACTTTAATTCTGGAGTTAGTTCGCCATCCATATCCATAATAGGTGGTGGTCTGTGAAGTCTGGTTGTATTATTAGCCATTGGTTGGATATACAACGGCTCGTATTTCTGCCAATTGCTTGGATATGTCTTCTATAATAAGCAAGAGATTATTATTTTTTTTTCTAAATTAACTACTTTCTCCGCCATGTGTTGAAAAGCGCTTACCAATATCGGTATGAAGTCTGTATATGTTATACCTTCAAGGTAGCCATCTCCATCGTCCGCTTTTATTCCACTTTTAGATACAAATTCAGGAAATATTTTTTTAATTTCGTCAGCAATAAATCCGTGGTTCTTTTTTTCTTTCTTTTCGTCTGATTTCAATTATATGAACAACAATTTATTTTCATAAGTTTTTCACAACAATCCCCGCAGTCTAATGTTTTAATATCTGATTTAAGCAGTCTATCCGATGAGTTTGTCCAAGCACCGTTTAGCGGAATATAATTATAACTACCAGACGGCTCGCCAGTAGTAGAGTTTGAAGTAGACCAAGCATGAAGCAAACCAGTAGAAGAAACAATTACACCATAATTCGTATATCCTCCCGATTTAAAAAATAGTTGCGGGTCGTTAGTAGCGGCGGGTCTTTTTCGTATTAATAAATTACCGCTGGATGCTGTTGGGATGACTACCTCTCCCGACGTATTAATGTTCATCGCCTCAGTGTAAGATATATTGTTTCCAACCGCTGTTCCTGAATTATAATAAAAAGCGAGTTTGCCACCTTTTTGAATTAGAAAGTTTGAACCGCTGTGGCTTGATTTCCAGTTCGTGCCGTCAAAATAAGCATCAAAACTTAAATTGACATTGTCGTGCGACCAGTTTAGTTGTTGAAAAACTGGATAGATGTCTGCTGAAGTTATTGCCTGTATGTGTGCTCCTGCGACATTACTCGCCGTCCCGTATATTTCCAATCCTCCAGTTGCTCCCACTCCCTTTGTTGAGTTGCCTATGATTATCGGCTTACCTGATGCTGTTGTTATTTTATCACTCGTTGCCAATGTCGTTGTTGATACACCCGCACTAGCCGTTATTAACCCTTTTGTCCATAAAGTTCCATTTGCCCCGTTTAATGACATTAACAATTGTTCGGACGAGTTCTCCCATATAAATCCGTCGGTTGAAGCATTACTTACCCTAAATCTAACGGCAAAAGAAGTGAAATCATTGCCTGCAACCGCAGACCCTCCCGCTAGACTTCTGGTATTTGAGGCTCCCCCACTTGAAGCCATATAAATGCCATAATTGGTGTTGCCAGGGTCCCACAAAAATATCCCTCTTGTATTACCTCCATTGGTATTTCCTTGTATGACTATGCTAGAGCCTCCTGTGGCTGTTAACAATCCGCTTGCGGTTAGTGTCGTCGTTGATATACCCGCGGTTGAAGTAACTGTTGTTCCCGTTATTGTCCAGCCATTTGTTATATTGTTTGAGTTCATATCCAAAGCACCATAAAACCGCATACCGCCAGCATTGTTAAAACGGACAATGTCAGACGAAGCACTTTTATTATCCAAAAGTTTTGAAATATAAAGTCCCGCCCCTTTTACATCAGATGCTACATTCGTGAATACATAACCTCTTTGGTTCGCGGTTCCACTTGTAGCAGTATTTAGAGTAAATAAGAAATACTGATAATCACCTGATGTCTGTGAAAAGAATATATCTCCTCCATTTTGGTTTAATATCCTCGCCCCATTATATGTTATATTTCCGCCATTAGTGATAGTTTGATTATTAAAATCAGCATTGTTTGTTAAAGTTAGATATTTTATCGTAGTGCTCGCCCCGTTGAATGTTTTACTTCCTGTTATGGTTTGGTCTGTTGATAGTTTTACATTTTGCCCATCCAATGTGTCCGCATACCCTTTTGTCGCTCCGTCTGTTGATAATGTTGGAGTTCCAAGGTTGGCTATTTTGCTATTACAATCTAGCCCCGAAGCATTTACCCAACCGACAATCGTCCCGTCAATAATAAAACTTATTTTTTTCGCAGAAATTTCAAAGTTGTAATATGTTGCTGTTTTCATATCCAAACTAGCAATTGACCCGATATTACTGGTAGAATTGAAAACGATGAATGTACCTTTTGTCGTTGAATTGATTGAATTTCCCGTTATTTCAACACCACTGCTATATGTCTTAATTCCTGCTATGGTTTGGTTTTCTGTTAGTTTCACATTTTGTCCGTCTAATGTATCCACATAACTTTTGTTTGCTCCGTCCGTTGTTGCTGATGGTGTGGCTAAGTTTGTTATTTTTCTGTTGTTTAAAGATAGTGTCGTGCCTGTTGCTGTCGCGATTACATTATCACCCGCATATAAATCAACATATGACCCCGTTATTTGTATCGGATACCAAGTCGCTGTTGCTGTCTTTTGTGCGGCAATCATTCCTATATTTGTATCAAAGGCTATGCCGATGCCGTCAAAAGTAGTAGGATTGGACGAACCATTTACTTCCAAAGTTGAAGTAAATTTTTTATTCCCTGCTATGGTTTGGTCTCCTGTTAGTTTGACCACAGAAGTATCAAGGGCAGAAACATCAACACCGTCAACAAGATTAACATTTGTTATGCTTTGGCTTTTCATATCAATCCCCGCGCTCGCATTTATTATACTGCTGAATGTTTTAATTCCTCCTATGGTTTGGTCTCCTGTTAGTTTAACGACTGAAGTATCAAGGGTAGAAACATCAATACCATCAACATTACCAACATTTGTTATGTTAAATCCTCCCATATTTAAACTGCCCGTCATAGCCGTTGTTCCGTCCTTTGCTAGTTTAGTATCGGTGTAAGCCTTCGTTGAAGCATCATTGTCATAGAATGGCGCAGGAAGCCCGCTGATTGCTGTCGTGCTGTTAAAATTTAAAACATTATTTGTCAATGTCATTCCACCCCCTGTTGTTGGAGCAAAAAGTATAGACGAGCCGACAAAAGATAATGGATAGCCCGTTGCACCGCCTGCCTCCGACGAATAGATAGAGCCCATATTATTGTTGTAATTGAAGAATAACTTGCCAGTGTTTAATGGATTTGCCAGTCTTTTACGGCCACATAAGTAGTAAATGTTTTATTCCCTGTTATGGTTTGGTCTCCCGTTAGTTTTACCACCGAAGTATCAAGAGCCGAAACATCAACACCATCAAAATTACCGACATTTGCTACAATAAAACCCCCCATATTTAAATCTCCAAACATCATAGCGAGACCATCCAATCTAAGAAAAGGCGAGTTTGTGTTTCTCCATTACCCTGTGCTATAAATGAGTAGTTGGTTATCGGCGGGTGTGCCTGTAATTAACACATCGCTATGTGTATTAATTGAGCCATCCGCTGACACTTTATCATTATTGTCTTCGTGCTCTGATATCCAAGTATCAACATCTTTGGTATTTAATAAATTAACTCCTGTTATATTCAAATTACCACCCATACCAATGTTGCCGAATTCATCCACATTTATTGGAAATGTTTTATTTACCCAGTTTATTGAGTTATATGTAAGATAACTATTCATCGCTATTGGTGCGGTTATGACGACATCGGTAAGTGTATCAATTGAGCCGATTGTTGTATTTCTCCATTTACCATCCACATCATTATATGTTAAGTATTGCCCTACCACTGGCGCGGATATGTTTGTGTCTATGAGATTGTATAGACTGGTTTGGTGCGGATTACTTGTATTGGAGCGGTGTTGAGTTGAGGCTTTAACTTCGTCGTTGTCCCTTACTCGTTGCTCTGTGTAGTATAAATTTTTTCCTTCTTTGACATCTGTTGTTGATTTTAAAGCGAGCCGTGTATCAAAGCGGTTATCAGTGAAATAAAGATTTACGGGTTCGGCATCTTCTGGCACTCTGTCTGTGTTTAAGCCTACTATGTTGGTATTAGTAAGGTCTAAGTTAAGTATGTCAAGACTATCAACAGCCAACTCATTAAGGCCTAGTAAGGATTTATATTGACTCATTGTATATTATAATAAATAATTAATTTGTAAATACTAAAAATATATTAATCTTAGTATAGAATACTTTTAGAATAAGCGAAAGTGAAACGAAAGCGCAATTCTAAAAATGCCGTCCGCAGAAGCAAGTCGTAAGAATTGGGGTAGTGCTGTGGAAGGAATAAAAGCAAAAGCGAAACAACGAAAGATGGAGCATGCTAAAAATGTATTAGCACAATATAGAAATGCTGTAAAGCAAGAAGACGAAGATATGGAACAAAAAATAGCGGAGATAGAAAATAAAAATTTAGCGGTCGATATCATTAATGAGAAGGAAGAAGATGACACACCTGAGCATAGTGAGAGTGAGGATGAGGTTGATTTTACTGATATCATTGCTGAAAAGATAGCTAAGATGAAAATCAAAAGAGCGAAGGCTGAGACTAAGAGAGCGAAGAAAAAGAAGCCAGAGCCCCAGCCTGATGAAAGTGAAGAAAGTGAAAGCGAAAGTAGTGATGAAGAAACACCAAAACCGAAGAAGGGGAAAGGAAAAAAATCAAGCAGTGTGAGCGTGAAAGTATATAATCAATCTTCAGGTGCTAAGAAAGAAAAAAATAATGATGTTGAAAAATGTTTTTTAAAATTTTAGATATATAAATGAGTGAGGAGAAAAATCTTGACCATAAACATACAATTATTAATAATCAAAATCATAATAGCCAATTAGAAGACACAGCAACTGGAGAAGTAGTTAAAACAAAAGAAGAAGAAGCCCTTGAAATTCACCACCAGAAAAAGAACCCAAAAATATGGAACACGATATGGGTTGATAAACCATTAGACCAAGTCTTTCTTGACTTAGCGGATATGAGTAAGATAAAAGATAAGAAAGGCAATAAGGGCTATGCTTGGATGCTTGTTTGGATTGATTGCCATTCCAGATTTTTAATAATCATTCCACTAAAAAATAAAACAGCAAAAGAAGTATATTATGCTTTGAAATCTATACCTTATAAACCAAAGTCAATTACAACTGACAGCGGAGGAGAATATAAAGGTGCTACTCGTGATTATTTTATTGAAAATGGAATTAAACACGATGTCGTTGAAGTCGGCGACCATAGAGCGCTTGCGGTTGTTGATAGAGTGATAAGAAATATTAGGAGATAGCTTGACATTTTATTTGAAACTAATAGAAATTTTGACTGGGTAAGTTATATTCAAGACTTAGTAAATGCGTACAATCATAAAGTTCATAGAGGAATTCAAGCCAAACCTGTGGATGTCTTTGCTAGAAGAGATAAAAATAAACAGAAAATCACACGTGATAATTTAATAGACGAATTCAATGTTGGCGATAATGTAAGAAAGGAAAATAAAAGATATATTTTTTCAAAAGGCGGTAAGACTTTCAGCAAAATTATTTATAAAGTCAAAGGACGTTCAGGCTTCAAAATCATACTAAATAACGATGAGTTGGTAAGCCCACGTGATTTATTGAAGACTGACTTTAATAAACCAATTGACGAAGAAAAAGATATGAAGGAGCAAACTAAAGAAGTAATTAAAGAAAAAAAGACAAAAGAATTACTTAAGAGGGAAGACATTCAACCAGAGAACATAAGAACTTCAAAGCGAGAGAAAAATGCTAAGGTAATACTGGATTTATAGGTGGATGGTGGCGGAGTATTTTCGGGTCTGCGGGTCTGCGGGTCTGCAGGCATGAGGGCACACTGCATCATTTTGCCCGCACACTTTTACTGGATTCTGAGTTGTGATATGTAAAAAATAAGAAAATGAAAAATTTTTATAAGTGTCCTATAGTAGTACCTATTGTAGTGAAATTTATTGATTTTGATGTGTTTTTTATGTCTGGATAAATTCGCTCTTGATACTTCTGCTCCACATTCACATTTTATTTTTTCTTTTGCTTTCTTGTTTATTTTATCTCTGTTGATTTGCTTGTATAGTTGTTTAGAATTAGGTCTTATATAGTTCTCCATTTTATAGTTTTATTTTTCACTATTCTTTAAAAGGAATAGAGAAGTTATTCGCTAATATTTTTTTTAAGTAGAGGAAAACGAATTTATTTATTTTGCTTGCTTGTATTGATTGAAAATTTTGATTTCGTTATTTTGCTGTTTTGATGCTTCCTATTGAAAGTTCAAACTAGCAATAGGAGAGGCAATCCTTTTTTAAATAGCCATTTTGAGGGTGTGAAAAAATGATATTAAAAAAGGATATTATACTACTCACACACACACACACAAACACAGACAGTGCGTAAGTGGAATCAAAAAGTACTTCTTGTGTGGGAAAGAAAATAGAAAAGTGTGTGATGGCAAGAAAATAGCGCAAGGTGTGAACTACCATGCAAAAAAAACTTGGAGGCAGAAGAAACAACCCCCAAAAGTTAGAGATAACATGACATTTTTTGGAGGCAAAAAATAAAAGAAATAAAAAGTTCCTGCAGTAATTTTTTTTCAAGTTCAAACCCACCTATGAATTTCACGGGCAGTGGCTTTTCATAACGTGTTTTATGTATTATGCGCCGGGACCATTTCTTACTTTCTAGTCTTAATTCGTCCGTAAAACCAGATGAATTCATGCGAGTAAAAGGAGGGGGCACCGCTTCCAAATAAATGACGTCCGTTTTTCTTTCCATTGTTTTTGTCGTGATAGCGCGTGTGGGACCTCTTCTCTTCACATACTCATAAATTTCTGTGGAAATAAAGCAAACGAGGAACACGTTTCTCTTCTTTTGTTGTTTACTCCCTTCCCCCTTCTCTCTTTCTCTTGATTAGTCTTTCATTTACGTCGCGGGCGGCTTTGAAAATCCACCACAAAACGGATAGCTAACACCCAAGTTGAACGCCTTGGAGAAGCTTTTCCAATGGTGTCGCTGGACTCATCATACACTGGCATGTTATGGGCCCTGGCGTTTTTCAGCCTATTCGGTGTGGCTAGCAATATTTTAGTCTTGGCCTTTCTGCGTCAAGTCAAAAAATTTCGAACCAACAGCATATTTCGTCTGTTGATTGGACAGGTAACACACAATCAGAAATTTCTATGCACAAGCACACAATGCATTACACATACGTACAAAGATACACCTACACACAACATACATACATACATAACATACATACACATACATTACATATGTTGTACATACATACATACATACATATGTACATAATGTACATACATACATACATACATACATACATACATACATACATACATACATACATACATACATACATACTTACATACATATGTATGCAAGCAGACAAACGCAGAATGCATTACACATACGTACAAAGA
>WBZZ01001917.1:187500-255000 GCA_019918135.1 Paulinella micropora
ACACTGGTATACATACATACCATACATACCATACATACCATACATACCATAAATATCATACATACCATACATACCATACATACCATACATACCATACATACCATACATGCATACGTTATTAGGATGCGTGGTATTTCAATGGAGCCTGCAGAAGCAGAAGAGAGTCCGACCTAACTCGACTGACAGCTGTCTATCTGTTCAAAGTGGCAAAAAAATATTCAAACTTTCACCTCACAATTCTCCATCAGCATTAGTGTTTCGGCAAATGCTCAAGCCATAGTTCAAAAGCTCAGAACAAGAGCTTTCCAACCATATTCTCTTGCATTTTTGTACCTAGAATATGATTGAGAAAATTCGTTTCGAACTGGACAAGTTCGCCGCTTGCATCTCGTTAGAAATAACCAACTTTGAGTTCATTTTCCTCGATCAATATTCGAGATATGAAAATGTTCAGCACGCCGTTTGAAAGATCTCGTTCTGAGCTTTCAAGTCATGGGCTCATCAAACCTTTAGCACACTACGATTGAGGGAGAACGACGACTAAAATCGGAACGATTGTGCCACTTGAAGTACTGACTGACTGACTGGACTCGCTGGATGACAGACTTGACTGACTTGACTAACTTGACAGACAGACTTGATGACTTGACTGACTTGACTTACTGACTTGACTGACTGACTGGCAGCATAGCCTGTCTCTATATACTAACCTAAGCTTAACTTCCTAGTAATTTGGAAAAAGTTGGCACTTTATCATGTTTAACGTTCAGAGCAAGGTTTATGGAAAGCATACGACCGCTCTCTGGACGAAAATGCAAAGAAACAAAGAAACCGAAAGAATGAACCGCGACAAAGATTTCGGGTCCGGCAGAGCCGACGTGATAGATTTAGATAGAGAGGTGTTTTGGCCCGCAGGGCATGTGTACCTGAAGCAGTAGGAGGGGGCGACTACGCCAACCACCTACTGCTTCAGGTACACATGCCCTGCGGGCCAAAACACCTCTCTATCTAAATCTATCACACGTCGGCTCTGCGGTTGGCGTAGGGCGCCCCTTTGCAGTTTACAGCACTTAATTTTAAACCAACACTATAGTTTTTAATATAACTTTCACTAGTACTGTAGATAAACAGAAAGTATGATGTATTTTATTATTTCTTCGCAGCCTTTGGAGAACGACCTACTAACTCTTTCTCAAATTCCCCGCGAGCCCTTTTCTGTTTCGAAGGCTGCTTGTCTTCTGGTGCGAGATAAAACGCAAAATGTGTGATGTCCTTCACACCGTGAGCACCTTGCAATGGACAAAAACCCCCGCAATTTCTTCCCGTAACTGAGGAGAAAGTATCTAATTAATGTCCAATGCCTTGATGGCATAAGCGCTGATCTGTCTATCTATCTATCTATCTATCTATCTACTATGATCTATCTATCTATCTATCTATCTATTTATCCTTTCTATCTATCCAACCCCATCTCAATGGACAATTTGAAGGTCCGGTAGGAAAACTAGCCTGTTAACCGGAGGCTCCGGGATCCCAGTTGTCTACCACCATTTTACTAAGTCACACTGAGATTCAAAAGAACAAAAAAGGAAACCAACCTCACCAAATTGGTAATATATGAACATAAAGGCAATTCGCCACCAGTACCAGAAAATAAGAGTGAAGATACCGTAACTGTATGGTTATGCTGTAGTGGACTAGGATCTAACTAATTTGTCCAATGCTCCACTTTAATTAGGGTCTAGGACATCTCAGCAAAGACGCAGCCCGACGCATGAGGAGAATAAAGAGTAAAACCCTTAAGAAGTTGAACAGTATAGAGTGTATTAGAAGCATGTTTAACGTATTAGACTGAGTTGAAAGTATTAGAAGTCGGTTTAACGTCTCCCAGGCGTCCCCAGTTGACTATCTAACCAGCTCATTTAACGTTCTTTAATATGTTATTCAATCAATACCGTCAAAAGCCCGCCAAACAAACGAAACAGTTGATGCAGGTCAGTAAGTCATAAAATAAAATATATCCATACAGTGTATATTGGCATTGGTGCCACCAATGCCACTCACATTAGTAAATATCACTTTTTTCATACTATTAACTATTAATATTGACTAACTTATAAACCGGTTGTATTAATCATGTGCCCATCACCTAATTCACTTCAACTCCCAAGCTCCCGCTTGATTGCATTACTATGATAGCAAATTTCAAAACACAAAAAGTCTTGTTATGCGCCTCACAGATCACTGTTGCGCAATCCTCTCAATCAACTTGATTTCGAGTAATTTGGTCCCCGCTACCGCTTAGTGTTGACATCACCATAGTTCTCTGCGGAACCAATCTTTTCCAACATTAGGCCTTCCCTGCCAGAATCATAGCGTTGACATACGCGTAGCGCAGATCAATGTGATCCAACTTCTGCCTGTAATGGCCCGAGTTGTAGCCAGATCAATGGCCCCCTTGTTGTCTTCGTATACCACAGGTGCTTTCCCCCATCCTTGCTCTGCCAGATCCTTAGCCACTTTTCCTCCTGCGATCCAGTTGATGAAGTTTGCTATCTTCTCCTGGCCATGTAGACACGCATCCAGCGCGTAGATCTCGGCCTCGCAGGTCGACTCTTCCGGAGGCGCCTCCATGCGTACATCATCGGACCCTCCTGCATCTTTTCCTCTGGGGGCTGCATCGTCCCCACCGCCTCTGCTTGCAGATCCTGCTGCTTTGCTAACAGCTTCTCCCTGCCCTTTCCTTGCTTCGCGGTCCACGCGGCTTAGGTAATTCCACAGTGATGGTGCGCTTCATGCACACAGGGTTTACCAAACCCCCTAGCATGAAGTGGATTACTGCGAGTCGAGCGCGTCGATCGCCCCAATCTCCCTTCCAGTTCGCATCTGGGTATGATGTCAGGCGCGTTCTCTCCTTTTGGTAGAACCGGATTCCCCTCCTAGCCGTACCCTGAAGGTAACGCATCACCTGTTCCGCCTCTTGAAAGGGGAACTCTTCAGGTTTTGAGGTATAGCGCGCCATCTCTGCCACCGGCCCAAGCGTGTCATGCCGAGTCACCCGCACCCAGATAAGTATCCCGCAGATATGATACGGCGAGACTCCTCCAGTACACTTGGAACTCCCACCCGGCACCCGGGCATCAGCCACGGCGAATCCACCGACGACAAGTCTTTCGTTTTTAGACGCTCGCTGGCTTCCTTGATAAACGATTTCTGGAGCAACTTGATAGTCCGGCCCAACTCCGGATCCCTGCAGTCCTCGATGTCGATTCCAACCACACACACTGGCAGTTCACTTTTGAATACCTTGAAGCGGCTTTCCCCTGCCGCCCCAAACTCCTCCTTTGCCTCTTCGCTGCTGAAGCCCATCATGATGTCGTCCACATGGACGAACCCAATGTCAGGCTTATCCTGCCCCGAACGCCAACGGAAGAAGAAACACTGAAACGCTTTGTGCTGCTCGTACCCTTGCGACACCATGAAAGGCACCAGCACTTGCATCCACCACTTTCTCCCGGCATCCGGTCTTCCATAGAGCGCCCTTACCATTTCCCAGACATACCCTCCTCTTCAAAGCCGAACGGTGGTACTAGGTAGGTAGGTCGCATTCCCGCTTCTTCCACCTCGGCCTCTATGTAGGCCGTGCCTACATCGAACTTGCCCAATACGCCACACCTCCCTTTATGCTCTCTCCCTCTCTCTTCACCTACGCGTGCTATCACTGACTATATATATTTCACTCAGACTCCACAGAGACTACCTCAGCTACCACTTACGACAGCCTTCCGTCCACTAAGAGTCCTATTTGCAAAGTCAGTTTGCCAACCCACTAAGGTTTGTAGTTGCTTTTGCACAACCACCTAAACAGTCACTTAACGCTCCTAACCAAGTGTCCAATGCACGGCTTTACAGAGCACACAGTCTTATAATTACCACACCTCCCTCTCACTCTTAACCAAGTCACAGCAAAGGCACAAGCAGTATGTGAGATGTTGTAACTATAGTCGAATGAGGGTGATACTAGGAGGCCCCTGGTATATCAGGGTTCAGCAAGAGGCTATTTCACCCACCTAGGGAATGCGGTCCAAACCACAGAATGGATAGACAGCAAAGCACAGATAAACACCACAGACAGAGAGCAGACTAGCTATTCCCTCTCTGCCTACACCAGCACCAAAGCACAGATAAACACCACAGACAGAGAGCAGACTAGCTATTTCCTCTCTGCCTACATATAGCTACCTTGTAAGTCTGTGCAATGCAACTGTTGTGTCCGTGAGTCCTTCACAAGGAAACCACGTTCAACACAACCACGGTACGAGGAACAAAACAGACACCTTTCAGATTGCGCCCCACACTGGCAGCAACCTCAACGGTTTTGAATCTTCCACTTCGGCCCGGCACATGGACGAAGCACGGCACAACTTTTGTGCTCGGCCCTCGTCGGCCGCCACGTGAAGCCCACCGGAAACGTGGATTATTTCTACACCGGCATGTTATATCATGACGACCGGCGCCCTTGGGGATACAAAGCGTCATCGCATTTGGGACTCATTGTCGGCAACACCCCGAGGACAGCACCTCGAAACACCATAATGGATGTACTTTCCGAAGGTGAGTTGCTTTTCCCGTGGAGTTGCATGGAAACTCCGACCACAGGTCAATTCACCATGACCCCTGGATTTTGCACTCCATCATGCCAACGCTACTCGTTCAAGCTGCCGACACGAGAACGCTGCTTCACAGTCTGCAACACTACTTCCACCGACTCCCTTGCATTGATCCTATATGGCTGAATATCACCGCAACGGACTCCTATTATGAAATCCAAGGTGTACCAGTACGCGAACGCAGCTACCTCTGCACTGTTGACCTCCCTCGGAACTACTTCAACCATAGTTCCCTGACCATCTACTATATGAACAAAGGTGACGAAAAATTCTTCAACGACATCCTCCAAGACAATTGGCAGGGATTAACGGCAAGAATAAAAGTCACCACTGGCATATGCTCACTAGGATGCAACCGGAATAACTACAGCAACCTCGCCAACTACCTTCAACGGTGCCCCCACTGGAGCGATCCTCAGAACCCAGACTCCGCCAACATAAGGTGGCCTACTACATTTTATTGGACCCGATACGAACTGAGCCCGCTGGAAACACGCGGACACTACCGCATCGGCTTCCCCCTCGGTATGTTCATCGACCCTGGATTCGATGTGAGCTTGATCCCACAAGGACAGTCCGGAGAAATAGGATCCAGCACGCGCCCGACGACGTTGACATGAGCGACGACGCTGCATTCGCCCCAGCTTCCGGCTCCGGCTCCAGCTCTAGCAGTTCGAGCTCTAGCTCGGGCCCTGCGCCTACCAACACTTCGGGACCAGCCCCCGCTTCGACACCCGTTATTCAGAGTACTGCAAACACATTGCCTGCATCTACTCCACTTAGAGTCCCAAGGACAGCCTCTAACACCAGACAGCCGACTCCGCACCCGAGACGAGATGACGATGACGAGACGAAACCGGACTCGCCCGGCCCGGCAATTAGCCGACCACCTACGGCCACATAATCATCACATCGCCTTCTTCAACTGCGGTGACATCGCCGTTATCCCACTCCATGCACCTACGATCTCGACCAAGACAACAAGCGGACTGGCTCGAAAAGAGATATGCTCCTCTTGAACCGGACCCACAGCCTGTCTACCCAGGTATGTTCCGCCTTGCTATCATCAACCCCGATCTACGTAGGGACATGCGTCTCAAGATTTTGAAACAGCTCAATCATCTTGCGCACATGGAATGGATTTGCTGCGTCTCCTCTGGCGGACTCAACGCTGCTACAGCCTACCTTACGGACAAGCTTGACCCGGATTGGCAACGCCACCTCTGGTACAAGATGGCTCATTGGATCGACATCGGACTATGTACGGGTATGCCTCTTCTCCAATAAGAGCCAAACTTCGACGCTGGTACCCGACAATACCTCCCCGATGGCCTCTTCGCCTTCCGAGCCTCACGCAAAGCATGCCTTAAAACCCACTTACCATGGTGTATTTGCAGAGCCAAACACTGCGCAGGTAGTAAGCCCTCCGACCGGCCTACACAACCAGCATTTCAGCTCTCCGCTATCAATCCCAGCCTTCGCACCTCGGTACGACAGGAAATCCTATCGGACCTAAACTATTTCAGCAACTGCGGCCTCATCATCCCTTACTCTCTGGACTGCACCTTCTTCAACGCATCAGGAGCCATCAACGGTGTGGCAAGCGTTAAAGACAAAGAGCGCGTCTGGCAGATGCTCGCTGAATTAATTTATAAGGGAAACATAGTGCGGATCCTGTTAGGTATTCAATAGATACCATGCCATCACTTGACTGCAACCGGTTCGCATGCAATGTCCCAGACGGCGTCTTCGCATGGCAAGCGCTTCACCTCAACGGGATTCATCAACCGTGGTGTAAGTGCGGCTACGGTGATTACCTTCACATCGACACTATCGGCGCTACCGGGGCACGCAAGCCCAAATCGAAACCGGCTCGACCAGCTTTCAACATAAGTCTTGGTGGCCGCCCCCGCTACAAGCAGAACCGCAAACATGCTCAACGCGCCAAGCGGGCCCAAAATCCGCCGGCCGGCGATGGCAAGCACCAACCCAACCGGGTATACCGGACCAACCAACAAGGCCGCTCCGCCAATTACGGTCAGACAACCTTTCGGCCCGTCCAAAACCCGCGCTGCAAGCCACCTCCGCGCCCACAGCATCGTTTTGCAGCTCCAACGCAGCGCCGCCACTTCTACATGTTCGCTCGGCCCGGTACCGGACAAGAAGAGCGATACCAAACAGGGTCGGGCGTGACCACCAAGTCTGGAGCCCTCTCCAGACGCCGCCCTATTCAGACCGCCTGATCCTTCCACCATGGCCCGTCCCCACCGAGAAGTCACAGTTTTCGCTGTGGAAGATCCTCCATACTTCGACCCCGCCATAGCGGAATTCGCTGCAACATGCCCGGACCCGCGCATGCTTTACTGCACGGCGACTACGGTCAGTGGAACACAGCCCACCCCGTGGCTTCTCATTTCTGAGAGGCTTTGCCGCGACTTTTCAGACAAACAGGCAGCCAAACTCACCGCGCCGCCTGCGCCCAAATACGCATCTGAAGTCGTCAACTCCGACCTCACTGCACAACAACAACGACTCCTATGGGCCCTCCTCGGAGAATTCGACGATGTCTTCCAAGACAAGGCAGGTGGCTTCAACCACACTGCTGTGTCGCTCATCCTTAAACCAGGAGCCAAACCAATTGCGGTTCAATGCCCAAATTGGACTCCAGCGGTACACCAATACCTCAAAGGTTGGGCGATGGACGTTCTTACAGCCGGCCTCTGGTCCATGGCCTCTGCTAACTGCGTCTGGGCTAGTCGAGCCTGCCCTGTAGGAAAGTTTGAAGACTTAGCAAAGGAGGTCATCCGCGACATACGCAACGTCTACTACTACCGCGGTGCCAACGACAACCTCCACCTGTCTGTGCCAGGTCTACCCAACCCGGATCAATACCGCGAACGCTTCGCGGGTTGGCACTATCTTAGTTCTATCGACATGGTCGACGGCTTTACACATCTGCGACTCAATCCAGATGACGGCAGCCGCGACATTCTCGCTGTGGACACCCTTAGGACTCCTAGTTCCTAATTTTATGCCTCAAGGTGTTCACCGCGCCCCGGGAGACTTCCAACGCGCTATGGACAAGTCCTTCAATCACTTGGACTTTTGGAATCGATCCGCCTTA
This sequence comes from Paulinella micropora, assembly GCA_019918135.1. Classification (NCBI taxonomy): domain Eukaryota; phylum Cercozoa; class Imbricatea; order Euglyphida; family Paulinellidae; genus Paulinella; species Paulinella micropora. Next base: position 195,295 of record WBZZ01001917.1, read on the forward strand.
GCCTACCTCAACGACGTCACAGACGGCTCCAACGACTTCGAGACCATCTTCGCGAGCTCCGTTTCATCTTTCAAGCCATGCGAGACTCCGGCCTTCATGGTTCGGCCCGGAAACTACGCTTAGGTTACCGTGAACTCAACATTTTGGGCTGCAGCAAGAAAGGTATCGCCGCGGATACTTCCAAGGTCGACGCCATCCTCAAGCTGGCCGACCCATCCAACGTTTCCGAAGTTCGATCAGTCCTAGGTATGACGAACTTCATCCAGGCCCACATCCCTGACTACTCCCTGTTAGTGGCACCTTTGACCAATCTTCTCAAGTCCACTCACGCTCGGCCCTCCTGTGCCCCTTACCTGACCCGAGATGAGCGGAAATGCATGAGGAAGCTCCGCCGTGTCCTCACTACGCTCCCCATTCTGGTAAAGTATGAGCCGTCGCAACGACTCTACCTCCGGACTGATGCAAGCCAGATCGGCATTGGTAGCCCTCTTCACAATGGCCCAGAGTGCAACGCTCCAGTCATTCAGTATTTCTCCCAGAAGCTAACCGACACGCAGGCACGATGGGCGACCTACGTTTGTGAAGCCTACGGCGTCATATACGGTATTCAACAACGCCGCTACTACATCGATGCCAGCGATCATGAATTCACCATCGTCACAGACCACCGGCCCCTTTTGTGGCTATGGCACGCTCGCAGCCCCATGGTCGTCAACTCTTGGAGCACCTTCAGACGATTCGATTCAAAGTCGAATATCTGCCCGGTAAACAAAACCAACTCCCCGACGGTCTGTCACGTGTCCCCTGCATCGCCCCCGGCCAGCCCACCCTCATTGGCGAAGCCGATGCATCTCTTCAGCTCTTGTCCACCATTCCGGCACCCCGAGCAGGCTCTACCCTTTGGTTAGCAGTTGAAGGCACGCACGCGGCCCTGGATACCCGTCTCAAGTCCCTCTCTTGCCGGATCCTCCGCGGCGGCCCTACTCTACGTAGCATTCAAGCTCCATGGGACTTGGCTATCGTCATTCCCTCCGCTGAACGCTCCCCGATGGTACCCGCGATATGTTCGCTCTCCGCAAACGTTCGCACTGCTCATGCCTCAGGACTTGGTCCACTGCGTCCCCGATGATACCCTTCCACAGAAGATCGTCGAACAGTGTCGCAAGATCTTGTTCCTCGACCGACGACGACAACCTCGTCTGGCTCGTCCACGGACTTGGCATGGAGCAACATTACATATCCTCTTGTCGCTACATCGCACGCACAGCGCGTCACACGCCAACAAATCATCAACGCGCAACGACAAGACAATCTCAGGGCCCCCCTCTGGACTGAAGACGTCATTTCTGTCTTCGCCGGCTCAGCCGAACTGACCCTCCAACAAGGCATCGCTGTCACCATCGACTCCGATCAGTCTTCAGTTAAGATTTACGTCCCAGAACAGCTGCGCCGCCCTCTTATCAACTATGCCAATCTCATGCAGAACCACGCCAAAGCGCCGACACTCGTCCCTTTCATTAAGGAACGCTACGTCTGGTTCCGCACAGACGGTAAGGATATCATGCACCTTGACGTCCTCGCCGCCCTCCGCGACTGCCACTTTTGCCAATTGGTCCACGCCCGCCTAACCCTTAACCACGGCCGCTACTCATCGCTTACGTGGGCACATCAAGGACAATGCATCGGCCTCGACCATGTCCACATCGGCATCCCTTGCGTCGCCCCTCAGTACGTACTGACCATCGTCGATCTTTTCTCGGGATTCCTCCAATTTATCCTGTGCATTTCCACGTCCGCGGAAGAAACAGTGGAACTCAGCCTCAACCGGTGGGCCTACATCTTTGGCTTTCCTGAATCCATTTTTTCCGACTACCATAGCTCTTTCGTTGGAACGTTGGCCAAACGATTTTGCAGCGTAGCCGGCCTCGAATGGCTCACCACCGCGCCCTACTCGCATCATCAACTCGGCTACGTCGAATGCCGCCACAAGGCCATCCGCACGGCCATCCAGTCTCTCCCCAAGGCAGAAAAGACCAACTGGCCCAGCATAATCCCTTCTCTCCTTCGCTCAGAACACATACGTATCTACAGCGACCGGCACCACCGCCTTTGAAGGAATGCTCGCCCGCAAGCCCCGCTGCACGTTGGACTTCTTCGATTCGCCAGAGATTGTCAATGCCCGCGCCGCCGCCTCCAGCGCCGCCCTCGACGCTTCACCGACACTGTCAATACAGTCGGCCGAACAGATCGCCCTGCGCCCGCACCGCTGTCACAGCCTACGTCAGCGCGTACATCACCGTTTCCTGCGCCCGGTCCGTCGCTCAAAAGAACAAAGGCACAAGGCTGTCAAGGAATGGAAAGGAGACGACACAGTCTCCGTCTACCGCCCCAAGCCCTCCAAACAATGCATTCCAGCCTCTTCCGTTCTTCAGTTCGACGGCCCCTACACCATCGTTGAGCAGGTCAGCTCCAACTGCTTCAAGCTGCGTCACCTCAAGACCAACAAGGTATTGAAACGCATCGACCGCTCACACCTCGCCCCGTATACTGCACCCACTGATGGCATCGCCCCGCTCAACACAGTCGCAGTAGACGATTAGGATGACGACTCAGTCAACTACACCATCGGCGAAGTCGTTGCATTCATCGACCGCGATCAGATTAAACTTGGCATCGTTTTAGACGAGGACCCAGAGAACGAGGAAAACGACATCGTAGTTCACCAGCTCGGTACGACCTCAGACAAGAACCCTCTCTTCCGTCCCATCTACGAAGACACGAAGGACCAAACCACTATCCAACGCTGGGGTAATCCCTTAGCTACTTGGAAGCCCCTTCTCTTCGACACAACAAACGATCAAGTCGTTCATCGACACATCGAGTGGCGCTCTCACAAAGGCCGACTCCCTGCCAACGTTCTTATACGTCTCAAAGGCCCTCTCATCACCGGCGAATCCTTCCCACTGCATATCTTCCAGAAAGGCAAGCAGGCAACATCGAAGGAATAGCCACCTCAACACTCTCAAGTGGTTTTACTCATCGTACCGGCTTCACCCGCCACAGCCCAGCGCTTTTCCCACTTGTCCCGCCATCGTCCCTAGACAAGCTACGCCACGACCAGAGTATCCCTGTAAGTCCTTGGTCGCCTTTTATGCCTGCATGTCAACAATCATACTCATCGAACCTAAAGACCTCAGTGACTATATCGGCATGGCATATTTAGTACATTAAACTTGGTTCATCTCGGCTGTGCGATACATGGCCACCTAGCTTCCTACGGCTCGACGTCAGCTCCCTTATATCAACGCATCGCTACTGCGCCTCAATTGTCTCAGTCCCTCTTCCGCATCCCGATATCTTGCCCCTGCTGATCTCAGTCTACAATGCGCTACACATCGACACACTTCTTTTTCATCTTCCCCTAAGGTTTAAAAAGATACATCTTTCTCTTTTCTCCTTTCCTTTTTCTGGGACAAGTCACTAACCCATCGTTAGTCACTCACCCTGTACGCAACTCTACTCAACCGTTATGTCTGGGGGGGGGGGGACCTATCAGATTGAGCACTTTAACGACTAGCCAAAATCACTACCGTTGACATTTTACTGTTTTTGACAGACCCGTTAGATTCTACTCTGCACGAAATTTCGACGTCACTAACTAGTTTTTTATTTCGTCCAGGAATGACGTCAAACGATTTAATCAAAGTTTTTATGACAATTACCATTTTCCCCCTCTCTACTGCCATTTTCCCTGATTTCCTGAAAAACCGCAAATTACTTTAAATTTGTGGACACGCAGTCAAGAGAACGGAAAATAATAATTACCGCACAATCCCTGCACAACCCTTGTGACTGTGGAAGACTTTTCCAAAAGCGAAATTTCGAACACTTGAAAAACAACTTGGACTTGAAGCACTCTTTCAAGTGCTACACTAGCATTTTTAAGTGTTACACAATACCAACTCACAATCTACGTTCCCAGCGATTGTACCTTGCAACCAAAGTATGCAAATAAGTAGAAACCTACTAAATAAACGAAGTGACCTCTCAGCTATTTACTAGTATTTCACCTACTCTCAGAAGTTTGGGCTTTTTGCAGCTATAGAGACTTTTAATAACAGTTCGTTGTGTATTTATCCCTTCGGTTTGTATCCAGTTAGGACAATTATCACAGTTACTAAATATCGTACTACTGTACGTTGTAAAAATTGAAGGTCCGGGTAGAGAAACTAGCCTGTTAACCGGAGGCTCCGGGATCCCAGTTGTCTACCACCATTTTACTGAGTCACACTGAGACTCAAAAGAACCAAAAAGGAAACCAACCTCGCAAAATTGGTAATATATGAACATAAAAGGCAACTCGCCACCAGTACCAGAAAATATGGTAATAGGAATACTTCAATTACTAACTTGAAGTATTAAGTACTAAGGAGAGTGAAGCCACTGTGACTACACGGTTATGCTATAGTGGACTAGGATCTAATTAACTTGTCCAATGCTCCCCCTTAATTAGGGCCTAGGACATCTCAGCAAAGACGCGGCCCGACGCATGAGGAGAAACACGAGCAAAACTATCCCCATCCCAAGTGCAACACTACCCAACACACAAGTCTCACCCTGTACTCAGATGAACAAATTTACTACTTAATAACAGCGAAAATTTGCTAGGTCTGACCAGAAGAAACATTCATATCAGGAATCAAATCATCTGCTGACTCGCCCCTGTCGATAGGCTATCCGAGTACATGAACAAAGCACATAAGACAGTCAAAGTGATCCAAATACAGCAACGTACCAATTGAATGTACAACAAACATTTCAGAACCTAATTTCGCTTCAAACGACAAACACAAAATGTACGACAAAGCATTAACAATTACCAAATGTAAAGGCACGCAGTTACTATCCACTTGCTTAACCTTAAGCCAAGCACAAAGCAACAGATAAAGTCGAAAGTTAATTACGTAATACAGCAACTTAGGATAAGTGCAAATAACCTTAACATCACCGCATGTAACCCAACAGGTAAAAGAAAAGCAATGACGCCATGCATATGTATGCAACACCAACAATCATATGAAATAAAACTGAAGATACGACACAAACATGAAAAACTCAACCAATCAAAGGTAACTTCGAACACGGGCAAAATGCACTGCCCCGAGGTCCAACTAAGAATGAGCAGTCAAAAATAAAAGAAATCAAGGGGAAACCCGACGGTCGTTCCATAAATTTGACGCATGACCCGCCCCGGAGGGCGACCCACCGTCCAGCCTTACAGGGAACTCCCCCTGCCCCGCCGTCCATGATTCAACGTTCATCCCCGAAACATAGGCAATAGCGTCCAAATAGCTCACCACCGCGCCGCCATATGCATCTGCCAAGGGTGGCGCCTTCTGCTGTAGCGACATTAGACCAAACGGCGAAGCTCCACCGTCCTCCCGCGCCTACCCGGCGCAACACACCGCTATGCCATAATGACCAACTCCGGGCATCCATCGGCCATCACTGCCGGCAAACATGCGCCTTTTGCCTCGGCCCGCGGCCAACTGATCCAGAACATCCGGCCGACCAGCAACACCTCGTGCACCAAAAGCCATGGGCTCATCATGCTGCCTTCACCCTCTGCTGACAATCGAATTTGAAATATAATTAACCACTCCCCCCCCCCCCCCCTTGATGGAGGAAGAAAGACGTTCGTCGCGCTCCGACCATCATCAAGCAGAAAAAGTTCCACATCGCCAGACGACTATGGCCTCCACAACCAAAACGACGGCAAAAAGACTGGCAAACCTCCTGCACCATTGCAGAAAAGCTCCCCAACCGGAAGCAAAGTCCAAAGTCCGGGTGCACACCGAGCACCAACCACCAAATGACAATCCGTGGGTCCAAGCTCAAGAAAGCTCACCTGACTGGCACCGACCAAAGGGCAACTGCAAAACCGCTCCCGTGGTAACAAAACTGCCATGCTGGCTCTTCTCCAAGAGCAAAACTGTGATTCAAGTCCCTGAGTCTCCGGCTGACTCACCGCTCGCGGCCGTGACCGCCGCAGTGGTCCCACTTCCCCGAAAGGTTTTGTAGCCGAAGAGTAAGCTCCAATTGTCCACGGCCGGTCCTAAAAACTGGACCCCCACTCAGCATCCTGGCTACCGGCCAACCGCTGAACCAAAACACACCACACCCCACCTGTGGCGCTCTCGCAAGTCCTTCTATGCTGCAAGCTACCGACAACTGCATCCGTGTGCAAACTCGCCACATACCATTCCGAAAGAAGAAAAGATGAAAGAAAGTCGTCCATTTCCTTTCCCACAGATGACCACTCAGGTTCACGTCTCGCGCGCTGCGCCCTTGCTACTCCTGCCGCGGCTCCACATCGTCGCCCAGACCCCGCAAGAACACACCTCCGCTACGAGTTCACCATTCAAGCGCCGCCCCGCAATTAGGCGCCCTTGCCTCAGACACAGACAACAAACATGTCCATGCGCTCGCTGCACTACCACCCCCAAGGCCTAAAGTCCGCTTACAAAGAAGAGAGGTAATTGGCCTGTTTTGGGGTCTGTCCTGAAGACAGACCCACTGAAGTGCAGCTCCCTTTGAGCCATCTGCTCAACCACGCCCACCGGACGACCACCTTGCCGCTTACCACGTAGAGCCCGGATTCCCGGCTGCTCCAGAAGTACACATGCTCCACCACCGGAGCCCACCGCCAAAGCGAAAGTAAAAGTAAGGCAAAAACTTAGGCTCCCTGAGCCTCCCCCACCTGCAGGTATGTGACCCCTTTGTTGTCACAGCACTTTGCGCACCCTGACCATTTGACCACACAAATGTTTGTGGCCCTCACCACAGCTCCTGCTGCATTCGGCCTTGCCTCAAAGGTAATCTGCGCTCCTGCGCCATCAATGTCTTACTTGCTAGGCAAAAACTGCTCCTTGCCCCCCCCCCCCCTTGCTCGAAAAAGGGCAACTCAACGGCGCTACCGTGCGGCTGTCCCAAAACAAAGGTCCATCTCGTGCCAACACCAACACGCTACCCGAAAACCATGGGCTCATGCCCTCCCCCTCTGCTGACAATCCGACGGTATGCTGCCGACTCCATACAAACAACGGGGACCAAAACAGCCACCCCGCAAAGTGAGGAGAGTAATGACTGCCACAGGTTCCACATTGCCGGAAGAATAGACCGCGCCAAAACCAAACCGAAGGCACAAGCCCGCCAAAGCACCAACAATGTCCAATTGCCAAAATGTCCGTGTCCTTCATCCCTCCTTCATAAATGAGGGGAAAAACAACCGCCGCCGAAAGCGACTCCACCCATTTCACTGGGGCTCCTGCCCCCAACAGCTCTGAACTAAACGTCGCAAACAATACAGTTCACCATGCCCACAACCTGGGGCCACCACCGCCTGTTGAAACGAACCCAGGCGGAAACCACCGCAGACTAACCCAAAACAAAGTAGCGGTGTCTGCCGCTGCCCTCCCCCACGCTCGCTGCGGAGCTCCCACGATTCCGTGGCTCACACCACAACATGCACAGCGTGCAACATGTGCTCGTCTAAACTGCAAACTGAAGAGCAAATTCCATCACCCAACAACGACAGAGAACGAATAGGAGGGGAGGCGGCCTGATTTGGGGTCTGTCACGAAGACAGACCCACCGATGAGCCTTGCCTGCGTCGCCGCTGCTCCGCGCCGTAGCCACGCAGCCGACAACTCCACTGAAATAACCACTGAAGCGGATGAAACTGAAACATTGCAATCCGCCCACCGATGGGCTCACTGCCCACGCGCTAACCAAAAGTAAATTGTCCGCCGGCCCAATCCAGTATGGCAATATGTCCTAAACACGCGCGCCACAAGATCAATAGCCCCGACCAGGAGCTGAAAGTCACTATGTGCACAAATGATACCGCAAGACCAGTCCAAACAACGCCAACGAGCGTGCACACTAACCAGAAGTCCACTCTCGTCCCTAGTCCAACCATCCGGGCCGAAAATAAAGCAAAGGACACGATGGACCATTCTGAATCAAACCGAGTCCATCCGGCGCCTTGCGAAACACCCACCAACTCTGTTACTCCAATGCCAAAACCAAAGAAGACTGTCATGCCAAACAAAGCCAACACATGCATCCACCCTGAAGTAAGAGAGAGTCTCAGAGAAAGAGAAAAGCTGCCGAAAACGTCATCCAAACGAAAGGCCGGCGTGACATCCACCAAAGATCCAAAACGACAACTAAAGTAACTGAACTTAAACATACTGTCCAACACGTAGCCTATGTAGAGCCGCCCGCATTGTGCGCGGCAACTCCACTTACTACGTCAGAGGACACCAGCAGATATGCACACTCTCTACACAGCACACAGCTATGCCCTCTACTTGCAAAATAGAGATAGAGTTCAACACTCCGCTAGGAACTAAAACGACAAGTCAAATGTTCAACCGGTTGGCCTCGAACTGGCCAACAAACATCACACAACCCTAAAGGTCCGACATTCCCAAGCACCAAGACAGAGCTATGTCCCTCCAACCTTACCCAAGGACCCAAAGCAATTTTCCGGCGCTTGTTCCAAAAAGCTCCCACACCAATGTGCTGTCATGGAGAGAATTGAGAGATAGGATGACAGTCCTACCTCTCTTCCCCCACATGGTGATACCGAGCGAAAGGACAACTGAAATAAAGTCCACGAGACGAAACGCGAACCCGGCCAACAATGGGTATAGAGGGAGAGAAAGGGGAAAGTAAAGGAAGGAAAGAGAAAGAGGTCCACTGCCTCACGAACCAACGGTAGGCGTTGCTCCCGCCGAAACCAAAGTTGCCCCCTTTACGCGAAGCTCAGGTCTGACGCCACGCGTTAACCATCGACGCTCGCCAGCCATACGAAGACGCGCTCGCACACAAGCAAAAGGGAAGCAATAAGTAAAGAGATTCTGTGAAATTATTCCAAACCACATCCTCAAAGAAATTAAAGGAGGAAGGAAAGAAAGACTGACGGCATTGGGGTCTGTCATGAGAGACAGACACACCGATGTTGCAGCGCCATGAGCTCACCAGCTCCTGGCCGAAACGCTGGTCCAAAATCCAAAACAGGCTGCCGTCCAAACGTCTTGATGAAGGACGCAGTCCCCGACCCAAAGCTTAAGGCCCTACTAAGAGCGAACGCTCCTTGTCAATGTCCAAAGGTCCAAATATCATAAACCAAAGTGTGACATAAATCTGCCCCAGAGTCCAAATCGATCCAACCAATGGCACACATTGCCCCACCAATGCTCCCTCTAGCAGTGTACAATGTACTGGGGCCAGCAGTCCACGCGGGGAAAAACTCATAGCACTTGCCACGGTGCGGGGGGGGGGGGGGGAGTTCAAGAAAGGATGCAACGCTACCAAAGACAGCTCCACAAGGAGTAGTAGGCACACCCTCCCACCCCCAACGCCACAGACCAACAGCAACATAACCAACAATAGTTAAGGACATGTCCAGATAACAGAGAACGACGCCACCTCTCAAACTCACACAAGGAGAAAATGAGAGAGAAAGAGAGTTGGATTGTCCAATGAACCCAATAAGGGAAAAGGTCCCAGCACCCGCCAGGGCACCCAACAAACTTCCCAAAGCCGACAAGAGTCCAACGTTCCACACCGAGCCGAAGAAAGGGAGAAAGGTCCAAAAGTAAATTTCAGAACGAGAGAAAGCACAGACAGACCGAACATAAAAGCACGTGCCAGCAACTAAATAAATGTCATAGCAAAGAGCTCGCAGAGCATAACAAAGGAAGTAAAGTCAGGTACCATCCACCCAGATGCTAGGTATGGTCATGTGTGTGTCAAGTTTTCAACAAACACTCCCCCCCACCTCAGCAAAAGCTTGAGACTGAATGCACACAAAGTGGGAAGCAAAAGGAACAATTCACTGACACCACACAGACACGCCAGCGAACGAACAGGACAAGTGAGGCCAACATAGCTCCATGAGCACAGTTCAACACATGAAAAATGTCCCGTAAAAACCGGTGAAATTTGTGTATGTTTTTCAGCCATGATAGACTGAATGTTCTGCCTATGTCTATCTCAACCTGTGCTCTCATTTAACATCTCACCTTTCTATAGAGTGGGCTCTGGGCTACTCAATGTGCCTCTGGCCTCTTGAATAAAATCTGAATGCCCCTTGGCTCTTTACACACATAAAACACTAACACACCACATATCTATAATGTGTGTTCTGTTGGACCTCAAAGGTCTCTTGTCGTCCCTTGACTCTTGCATCAACACTAAACTGAGCCACCAAAAAGAGCAACACAACCAGCATGCACACAGACCCAAAAGAAACATGTCTATAAAGTTGTCCAACGGTGCATGCAATGAAACAAATGTGTGAGTGGGTAAAAGATGAACGTACGTGAAGAGCAGAAACAGCTGCAAGCAACGCCAGCCGGCCCTTCCACGACCTGAAGCTGCCCAATGTCCAAACAGCAACATGTCCCCCCACCACACCACGTCAGTGGGCTTACAAATGGCTCCACTTTACAGGAAAAAGGTCTCGAATGTCTGATACAAGCCTTCCTGTCCCCCTGGGGTCCCAACACGCAAGCAGCAAACAGGCTGCCTGCTCCAACCCCAAAACAAAAAGAAAACAGTCACCAACGCTCGGGTTCGCCATATCTAGCTGTACAGCCTCGGGTGCCTCCCCGTATTATTGTCTTCCAAACTCATGCTCTCGTCAGAGCAAACAAACTTGGGGATAACTAAAGTTAATCCCTTTACCACCCCGTTATAAACCATGGGTTACAACACTGATCAGAACAACATTACATGTGTGGGCAGCCACCCGACTGATAAACATAATTCCCACACACCCTACTTCGCGATATTGTAGGCTTGGCCCCCGTTTTCGGGCACTTTCCGGGTCGGTGTCTGACAAACAAACTAAAAGAGGTAGCGAGCCCCTACCCAACCATAGACCTTCAGCCCCTGAGACGGTGCGGCAAACAGTACAGGCTTCCACAAAGGTCTATGTCCCCTAGTCTAACAACATACTAACGAGTACTGAAACACTAGAAGGTCTTCAACCAACAGAGTACGCAATATAGCCGCCTCTAACATAGACTGGTTTTCCCCTCCTTCTAGTACAGAGGGAACGTAGTCTCACAGTCTCACACCGACAGACCGATCTAATCTGCCGAACGAGGCAAAACCACTCGTAGCTCCACCCGACGACTCACAGTCACGCCAAAATGAGCAGAACACAAACTCCGCAGCAACCAAACATTTCTTGCTGCCAACTTGCCTGCTGCTGTGCCTCTTTGGCAGAGACACAAACTTTTGCCGGTTCGATGTCGAAAGAATATATTTATTGATGCAGTACTTGATGCCTATCACTTTACTCAACTAAATTCGACAACTTTGCCAGTAACCCAATCTTCTTCACTTATATAAATAAAGAGATCAAAGATGGTGGGAAAATGTGGGAGATTAGGGAAGCCCAAAAACAACCAAGGCAAACACCAGCCAGTTCCCGTTGTCCGGTCTAACGATAATATATTCTGACCTAAAAAGGGTAACAGACCTTTTTAGTAATATTGTCATTATCCTGTTAAGAGTGTTATTAATGTGAACAATCTCTTATTGTGTCTGGACCGACACGGGGTATTAGTAAAGTAGCACATATTTACCTATCTGCGCCTACAATCCCCCCTCCCCGGTTTATACCGATAACCCCTATTGATTAGGAGTAGAGAGGTAAATGTGAGCGGTAGGAATATGTGGGCTGTCGAGATTTGGCTCGAGGTTGATGGCTTCTCTTCCTTCTAGGAATCAGATAGGTGATTGAAGGAAGGAAATGTAACTGTAGAAGTTACTCCGAATGGTTTAGATTTCGGAACATATGCGAAATTCGAATTTGATTTCGAATTTAATTATCAAATTTGAATTTTGAATTTCGCTCTACACTTCCCCCCCCCCCCCCCCCCTTGATGACCCTTGTCATCCGAATATGAGGAGTAACTTCTTGGCTCTGGTAGGATATAAGGTAAGTACGTCCTGGGGTCTGAAGTAAAATCACATCCTTTTCGACGCAACCTTGCCTCACACCCCCAGCAACTCTCCTTGGATGTCCTTGGTCGGACGGGAGTCGAGTTGGACCATCTGATCTTCGTTTGGCCAGATCTGCCAACTCACCTCTAGTGACGCTCCCTTGGTTATTCGGGTGGGACGGAAGGTCTACTTGGTGCTGGGATGTAGGTACTCGTAGACATGGCATGTCGGTCGCTCCATGGGCTCCCTGGATGGGGCGGTGATTAATCGGGGCCAGGACGTAAAAATACCTTCACCCAAGCAGACCTATTGGCGGTAGGCTGGGATGAATGTATTCTCAAAGTTGCATCCCGGATCCCTTGCTGACTCTGTCTGGGGTGGAGAAAAGTATACAACCACAATCTAGCCTTTAGCGGACAGATTGCGGACATATATGCTCACAGCGCGCTACGGATCCCCTTATTAGACAGAAGGCAATCGGGCCTGAATAGGAGTCCACCTATGAACAAATTTGTTAGCTATATATGGATAACAAACTTGCCCGTAGGTCGTCCATTTGCTGGAATGAACGTGCGCTTTGCCAGTCTAAAAGTTGAATTTTTGTATAGATATATACAATTGTATAGAGCCAGGTGGAAGTTATTTTTGGAAGTGTCTAGGAAAGTATACAACCATTTTAGATGGTCTCAAAACACATTTCTCTCGTCTTCCTCCACGTATCGGATGAAATCGTCCTCTGTGCTGGACTGGGAGGATGAGCGGTACCGCGCCTCTGGTTGGTCGAAGGGTGGATCGTCGCGCTCGTGATCGAGTTGGATGCGGATCGTTTACCGTTCGTCGTCAGATAGTTCGAACGGTCGGATCGACGACAGTGGTTGGTCGTACTCAGGGTATAGCCTTTGCATTATGTCCCCGAGTTTATATTCGTACACACTTGCTCCCACCGTGGGTAACAGTGTCGAGAGTGGTATATATAGTCCAATGGCTTTGTAGCTTTGTGCCATCTGAACTCTTCGTCTTGCACCGCGCTGTCCCACTCTGGACGAGCGTGATAACGGAAGTTTCGAGCCCACCTCTCCGCCCAGGATTGGAGGCGTTGAGGGTCGGTTGGGCGGGCGTTTTCGCGGTCAAGCAAGACATTGAGTAGGTATCCATGGCAGTTTCGGAACAGGCGATAGCGAACGGCTATGAGCCAGACTGCCATGTGTTCTTGTTGAAAACGGAGATTATGTCTTGGTCGTAACCTTGCCGCTCCCTGAAATCGGCCGGGGATTATAGGTGGCTGGGGGCGATAGTAGCTCCGCCTATGGTAGGGAGGCGAGGGTGAATATATGTGACGCCACTATCTGATAGGCAGGGGGTAGTGGACGGTTATGATCCTACATCACTGACCATGGAGCAGTGGGCGTTGACTCGGACCATCACAGGCTGGGCTAGCTTGTCCGATCAACAAAGGGCGTATGTGCTCCGATTCTATAGCATCAAAGCGCTGCCCAAACAGCTCTTGGAACCCTACGAGCTCCGAAGGCTCCGATGGTCACAATTGGACATCAGTGCCTACTACCGACTCCTGGAGAAAGCGGGCCTACCCCTCCCGGACGAGGTTCAGGCATATCGGGCCTATCACCTCCGAAAGGGCCGCGATCTCCCATTCAATCTGTCGGCGGAAGGTGACGAGTTGCGCCAAATCAAGGAGGCCCTTGGAGTGCCCCTTGAGGAGAGTGCCCAATCCCCGGAATGGGTGTGTAGGGTACCACGTGTGGGAGTGGATTTTCGGGCCAGGTCGGTGGGCCCTGTCAGTGAGGAACTTCCCACGATCTAGTAACTGGGTACTGCCATGGTCGTTCCCACTCATGGGATTTGTGCTACAAACACATATGTGGTCCCCATCGCTCTGGCGACATGTATAGGTCGGGGTCAAGGATCCACTTGTGTCCGCAGTTATAGCTGCCGTGGGAGGGCACTGAACGCAAGCCACCGCAGGTCACTCGGAGACGGTTCCTCGTCATGTGCCGCGTAGTGGTAGGATGGGGTGTGAGAGTATATCCCCCGCTCATCTTGCATTGGTGGAAGTGGCGGTGGTATGCTTTCCTCAGGTACGACCCCGTGGGCCGGTTCGTCCTCAAAATAGTGAGGGTCCAGTACCCAGTTAACCTGGTTGCCAACGAGCAATGCCATATGCCGATATGGCTCCGCCGTTGGTTTGAACGGATTAGAACGCGGATTGGTTGTATGTTTGAGCGCTGGCCATGGGCATTCAAGCTGTAGGCGGCGCTCTGCGTCCGTGATATCCGGGTACGGAGGGTATATGCGGTGCATTTGGCGAGACGCCGGGTCAAAGGCGTATCGAACGGGTTTTTCGTACTCCTCGCTCGCTTCGTTCCCTTGGAAGAGGTGGGGATCCATTCCCCGTAACATGGTTTGCGATACGGCATCAATAATCGGTTGACGCGTGCATAGTTGACCCTTTGGGGCGGGCTGGAAGGGGGAGGTTTGGGCCTACCATCAGATGAGACGGTAGATTTTCTGGCCTACCGGTCTATCCCCATGACAGTATACCGGTCGGTCGATCGGGCCGTATACGTACGGGATATCATCCTTTTGTGGAAGTATGCCACAAATTCCTCTTTCCTGCCCCAGTGTCGGGGTTGTTCAGGTGGTGGGCAACGATGGTGTTGATAATCCATGTTGTAAGGTGCGGGGCGAGTTTTTCTTCCTCGACCGGGTTTAACCCGTCGCTGTATTTGTCGGGCTCGGTTTTATCCTTGCACCCGAACCGCCGCCAATATTCACGGCGAGCCTTTAAGCGTCGCTTAGCTCGGTTGCGCGCCATGACTTCAGCATCACGACTCGTAATCGGTGTCGGATTGATCGAACTCGTCCGGTACGCGCCATGGTTCCGGGTCAACCCATGGTTGTTGAAGGATACCTTCAAGGTCGACGTCCTCATCCGTCGGGGGTGAGGAAGGTGTGCGCGCAACACTAGCCGGCGTTGCGGTTGCCTCCGGGCTCATGTGGGTAAGCTCGGTGTTCGAGTGATCGGAAAGAGTGCTGAGTGGGGTTCTAGGTGAAGTAGGGCTCGGTCGGAGTTGGGCGGGTCCCTCCGGAATGGTTCCGGCCCCCTTGGAATCCAAGCGTGCTGTTTTGTGTCGTTGTGTGGTGGGGTGGCGAACCTGGGGCTCTCCGACATATATAGGTAATTCGGACCCAGACGGTTGTTTGGCCTCCGGCGGCGCCCCTGCTATCGGCTGGCCTTCTTGCCTCTGGTCCGATGCTTTCCCCTTGTCGACCGCGATGACTTGCATTAGCAAGTGTACCACCGCGATAACGCACACCGACGCCACGCACGCTAATAGGAACGCTAGGTACTGCTACAGCGCTGTTTGCATGCCTAAAAGGTGGCATAAGGGCTTGATTGTCGGTATTTCTGTGAGCCAAAATTATGAGCAAGGCAAGTGCGTTTGCTGTGGATTATGGGATGTTTGTCGTCTTTGCACACTTACTTACTTATGTACATGTCAACAGGGGGATTTGGGTGCGACCTGAGCCCTTGGATCCCTTCGCCTGTCCGTACTTAATGCCTCGGGATTATATATGAATCTGGGTGTCTAGGAATAGGGACACTTAAGTGCATGAATGAAGTATATATGCTTATGGCTCTTGGTTTTTTTCAACCTTCCACCCAAACAACAAGATAGGGAGGACGTGACATAAATGACGTAACATTCTGTGGGGAATAATTTATCACAACCTACACATGCCAGAGCCGCGGGAGGCGGGCTAGCAACTCGGGAGGAGGCGAGTGTGATGTGCAATGGCCAGGTTGAGCTAGCCAAAAATTATTCCGACCCATGGTGGTAAAACCAACTACCGACCCGTCAAGATACCTTCAGGGCCGTCGCCCACGGAGGGCGGGGCAGGGTCATTTTTCCCGTTTGTTACATCATGTTAGGTCCAATCCCCTCTTTCCCGTGGAAGAGCGGACTTAGGTAGTATATTAAACAAGGCAGAGGTATCTGCGGGTGTGTCCCTAGTATGGAATTGGCTAGGTTTCCGCTCGGCGCGGTTAGGCCCGGTACCCCTATACTACCCGTATTTGGATATGCTTTTCATCGATCATCACCTCGACTACTTTCGACCTCGTTTGCATTTAGCAGCTTGGCCTAGTCGGCAGGGTTTGTATTTTCCCGGTGCTGGTGCCCCTATGAGACCGGTTGAGATGCCTTCGGCGGCTAATAGTATCTCGTCCCATAGCCGTATTGGGATTCGGCCATGTTGGAGGTCGAATGGGTAGTGTAGCACCATGCGCGGCCATACTTGAATCTGCCATGGCTTGTATCCGGGCGATTTATCGGTAATGCCCTTCCAGAACGTCTCTACGTTCTTCCCGTCCCGGTAGACCGGGTAGAAGACTCGGGATTCAGGATCGTCAAGGTCTTGGTGTGACCGATAGAACTGTAGGATGGACGGTTCGGCCGAGGTCGCTTTGTTCGCCCTGGTGGCGCGGACCTTCGGTTCCCATTCCTTGACTTTCATTAGGAAGAAGTCATTTAGGCAATCGTCGCCTACGTGGGCCGTCGGTGGACGGAGATCTTACCCACGTGCCAATGGATGGCCTTCACGTCTTCGCCTTTCTTCAGCTTGGACTCACCCGGTGGGCGCTGAGGGGTGATGTCCGCTTTTTCCTCCTGTTCGGTCTGCGGATGGATATCCGGCCGCGGAGCTATGACTGCCGGGGAGGATCCGTCATCTCGGTCGACGTCCATATCCTCTTGGCTGGGCGCTGATGCTGCGTTATTCTCCGCGGCCGGGATCGGCTGACCGGGATTATCCTTCGCCTCGGCCGTCTTGTCACGGCGCTTAGGCGGGGCACGCAAGCTTACGTTCAGCTTTTGGATAGCATCCGCCATGGTAGCCAAGGCTAGTAGCATGTCTTTTTTGTCCACCTCGTTCGTGTCGGGCGCCGCTAGACATTTCCAGACAGTGCCGTACCTAGGGTTTCCGAGGCTGGGAAATGTTTGCACTAGCAACGGCAGAACTGGCAAAACCTTGCTGTATGTCGCACCGTTGGTGAGGATTCTCTGCAGGAACCCCCCCGGCAGGGTCTTTGGCGTCCTCTGTCTGGAAGGCCTCGCTAAAGCCATGCAATTTAGCCAAGGCTAGTAGCATGCCTGTCTTGTTCGTTTGGTTTGTGCCGGGCGCCATTAGAAATTTGCAAACAGTGCGGTACGTAGGGTGCCAGAGGCTGGGAATTGTTTGTACCAGCAACGGCAGGACGGACATCACCTTGCTGTATGTCGCACCGTCGGTGCAGATTCTCTGCAGGAACCCCCCGGCAGGATCTTTGGAGTCCTCTGTCCGGAAGGCCTCGCTAAAGCCACGCAATTTAGCCAGGGCTAGTAGCATGTTTGTCTTGTTCGTTTGGCTCGTGCCGGGCGCCATTAGAAATTTGCAAACAGTGCCGTACTTAGGGTGCCCGAGGCGGGGGAAGGTTTGTACCAGCAACGGCAGGACGGGCGAAACCGCGTCGCACACGATGCTTCCGGTGCAGATTCTCTGCAGGAAGCCTCTGTTAGGATCTTTGGTGTCGTCTGCCTGGAAGGCCTCGCTAAAGCTACGCAATTCAGCCAGCGCTAGTAGCATGTCTCTTTTGTCCACCCCGTTTGTGCCTACGACCCCATCGGAGGTGATTTCTGGTGTTGTGTCGGCGGTGATTTCGGGTATTGTGTCGGTGGTGGTGTCGGTGGTGGTGTCGGTGGTGGTATCGGGTGCGGTTTCTGGGGCTGGCGGTTGAACTTCCTCTACATCCGTGGTGGGGGTGCGGGGGCGGAACTTCCTCGGTTGGTTGAATAACGAGATTATTTGAAACTTGATTTTTTATATTTGGGTCACTTCTCATTTCAGTTACTAAGTTATTTACATAATCCTTCTTCTTCATTTTTTTTTCTGTATTTGCCCTTCTTTAAATATTTCTTAATTGTCGCTATCGTTAAAAGTTTGTGGATTAATTCCTCAATCGTTCTTGGTCCAGCACCAGCTTGGTTTATTCCCAAATAATCAGCGAGTTTCTTTCTAATTTCATTCTGGTCTATTCCTAAATCAATACCTTCATCTACTATAACTTGTGCCATACCCGCAGTCGTGTGTTTTCCTTTAACTTTTTTTGGTGGTGGTTTGCCCCGAGCTTTCATTTCTTTTTCCAAAGCAGGGCCCAAAGTTTTGGGTATATCCAATTTCGGATACTTGTAATCATTTCTTAAACCTGCGGATATGTATGATATTTTATCTTTAATTTCAAAGTGTTTCGCTTTAGCCTCCGCTCGTTTTTTTTCTTGTTCTAATTCTTTTTTATATTGTTCAGCCAGCGCTTTTTGCTCATCTGCTGTTTGTCCTGCGGCTATCGCACTCTCTACTCCTGTACCAAGTTTTTGAAATTCTGTTTTGCTCAGCTTATTAATAAATTTAGTTGTAAAGCCCGCTTTCTTCATTAATTCAATGTATTTTTCTTTTAATTCTTTTTCAGCCTTTTTCTCTTCTTTTGTTTTCAATGGCATCTGTTTTTCTTCTGGTGCTTGGGGTGCTTGTGGTGGTGCTTGTGGTGGTCCTAGTTGTGGTGCTTGTGATGGTCCTAGTTGTGGTGCTTGTGGCGGTCCTTGTGGTGGTGCTTGGGGTGGTGCTTGTATGTATTGAGGGTGGAACTGGGGTGGCGGTAATAACATTAATTATTTTTTCTATCTTGTTCAAATTTTACATCCTCTATAGTTTTTGCTCTCTGTTCGCCTCCCTTATTAATTCTTCTTGTCTTTCCTTCATTTCCGCATTCTGCTTCCTCTCCATTCTTTTCTTCTCATCTTCTGCCTGTTCTCTTAACTTCTTTTCCTTTTCTTCCTGCTCGTGTATTAGTTCATATTTTTTCAGCAGGTTGTTTTGTATCTGGTTGCGGTTCTCGTGTTCAAGGCGATTGAATTCGGACTTAACTATTCGCTCTTTTGTCTTTCGTGTTTTCTTCGCTTTATTGTCCCCTTTCATATATTTCAGAAACAGTTTAAAGATTTGAAGTGTTGAAAGGTCATTCGCTTTCTCGCCAAAGTTGAGATATGCTCGTTTGCCTTTCACTTTAATATATGGCCAGCCATCTTTGGTTCTGTATATCCTCGGCGGTCGTTGTTTAAGTTTCTTCTTTGGCTTACTTCGCATTACTACTATTATATTGAGTAAAAAAAATTAATATAAGATTTTACATCAATCGGGTTAGGGGGTTAACGAAATTTAACCGCTCCTCCTCGTTGCTTGCCGTATCCTTGCTTCATCGCGGTCTTCGCTACACGGTCCGCATAAGGCACTCCGACATCGCTAAGAAAAGTAGCACCCCTTGAAAGCAATTGGTTCTTCTTGATAAACCTATTAGCATCCACTATCGCTTTTCCGACCTTCGCCCAATTAACTTTGCCTCCTGTTTGTTTCTTTTTTCCCTTCTTCTTTCTGTTCTTCGCACCTCCCGCTTGTGGCATTGAAGGATTGTAGCTGATATTGTATCCCGATGGTTGTGAAATAATCACTGGTGATGTTGGCATGCAGAGACTCCGCCTCCGCACCTCCGGTTTTGGTGAAGCTTTTTCAAAAGGTTCCTATATATAGTTCTAAAAAATAAATAATAATAAAATTACTTTAAACGAATATTGAAGTTCTTTCGAAATTCATCAGACACCGCATCAACATACAAAAAGTTAAACCTCTCTTTCGTCGCCTCGTGATATTTTTCAATAAAGTAGTCTAAATCATAACCGAGGTCCAAATGTTTATACACAAGCTCAATTTTATACCGAGACTGACCAGGAAAAATAAGAAGGTAGTCTAGCTGTTTAATCGCCTCAGGCTTCATGTCGTTAAGATACTGCAAACTCATAATCACCTTTGACTTATAGTGTCTATTTTTTTTCAATAGGTCGCTAACGGACTTATCCTTCAACCCACTTCCAAGATCGTCCAAAATAAAAACAACTTCTGGTGTAATTTATTTGCTCGGTCTTTCTGCTGGTGCTTGTTCCTGTTTCTTCTCTTCCTCTTTACCAAAATAAAGAAACTTCGGCTTCGGTTCTTCTTTCTCGTCCTGAACAATCTCGCCTTCTTCTTGCTCTTCGTCTGGCTTATTGAGCTTGTCTAACTCATAGTCTATCACACTGTATCCGTCCGTTTTCAAATATGTATATATCGTCATCGGGTTTCCCTTCTTCTTGAAGTGCTTCACCATTTCTTTGTAAATGTAGTCCTTATGTACCGTGCTGGCTATAATGACGATGCGGGTCTTTTTGTCAGTCGTTTGTTTCAGGATTTCAAACACGGCCGTGCTCTTCCCGCTCTTCTTGCGAGCGAGAAGAAAAATATTGGCAAAGGCTTCATCAAATAACTTGTAGCCCTTTGCCAACTTCTCACCATCTCCGTTTTGGTTTCTAACTGGTCTAACTCGTATATCGTTAATTTTCTCCATCGCTATATTTTAATTACCCGAGAAATTCTAAACAAATAACAATTCTTCCAGCTAGTTGGTCAGTCTCAATACTGCCATTGTCTGTTTTAAGCACTTTAAAGGTATATTGCCCGTCGGTCCAATTAATAATCCCCAAGTTGTAGCTAAGATTGGAAATGTTTGCGGTGTTGCTGGCGGCGAATGTTCCAATAATACCGATGCGGTCCATATAAAGGATTTTTGTTTTCGTCTCCGTCACATTATTCATATAATGGATAAACTTAACATTCATTCTGGTCGGGGTAAAGTTCATTTGAATGTTTTTGTCAAATGTCTTGCTACCATTAACCCCTCCTGGAAAATCATTACTTAGAAAAATAATCTTTTGGTATTTATAGTCAGTCATTTGCAATGATGCTCTCTATATTTACATTTATAAACTTTTTATTAATTAATATTTCTGCTCGGACCGCCTGTGATTTCTATTCACGGGTTAGTGTTAAAAAAATGAAAGTTGTGTTTGGTGTATTCAAAAAGGAATAGAAACCAAATTTAAATGTGTGTATAAGCCGATGAGCGATTGGTGTGTTAGTTTTGATGAAGCTATTCCACTAATCTCCTCAAATGATGCTTCTTGGTATAAAACCCAACTATATGAATGTTCATTTCTTACTTGAAGATGGAGAAGGAAGGCAGATGCCGATGAGTAAGGTCAAAATACCTACATAAGTGTTAGCAACCTCACACGGTAAGTTCTTTTCAGATAGCCTCACGATACAAAGTGTGATGATGGCGATAATGATACCCATTTGAAATAAGTATTTAACAAGACGGCTGTCTTCGCTTAGTCAAACAGCAATCCCAGCTGTCCTCGTATTCGTGGTCTAATTTTTTTTCTTCATGCTTAATTTGGACATCTAGCACACGGTTCTTCAACTCTGGTGTGAGGTCTTCCGTCTCTATGATTGGTGGTGGTGGGTGTAATCTAGGGGGCATTTGAAGGAAATAAAACTGCTCCTATTTCTGCTAATTGGTTGGTTTGGTCTTGTAATATATTAAGTAAAGTTTTATTTTCTTTTTCTAAATTATTGATTGCATCAATAGATGTAATCACCTTTTCTGATAATTGTTGAACCGCTTTAATTAACGGGGCGATAAACTCTGAATAACCTATACCATAACCGACATCACCACTATCAACACATTTGACATCTTCTGGATTAATACTTTTCCCTTTCAATTCGTATTCCGCTTTTTGCTTTGGACACGGAACCATAATTGTTTCTTTTATAGAACCACCAAAATCTAGCATATCCATTTCTGTTAGTATTTCTTCTAATTCTTGTGCTATTAAGCCAGTCCTACATTTCTTGTTGTCGTCAATCATACGATAGCAGACTGGATTTAACTTGTTGATAAAATCTAAGCCTAAGCATTCCTTTATATCTTCTTTTTTTCGCTTATCTGAATATACGATAGGACTAGCCAATACCCATAATTGTCCATCGCTCGCTCTTAATGACATTAAAGCAGTATTTGAATTATTCTCCCATATGAACCCACTCGTTGAAGAACCATTCACTCTAAATCTAATAGCATAAGAAGTTAATCCTCCGCCTCCTCCTGCTGGTGCTGTTCCTCCACTTAATGATGTATTTGCTCCAGACTGAGACATATAAATCCCCCAGTTTGAATCAGTAGCATCCCATACAAATATTCCTCTCGCATTCGTCCCGTCTGTTTGTCCTTGAATTGCTATTTTTGCCCCATTAGTTGATGCTAATGCCGATGATAGTGTGCCTGTGTATGTAATTCCCGCATTTGCCGTTATTAATCCACTCGCAGTTAATGTTGTTGTTGATATGCCCGCATTTGCTGTTATTAATCCACTCGCAGTTGCCGTTGTTGTTGATATACCCGCACTAGCCGTTATCAATCCTTTTGTCCATAAAGTCCCGTTTGCCCCATTTAATGACATTAACAATTGCTCATTAGAATTTCCCCACACAAAACCATCCGACGAAGCAAAACCAGACCTTAATCTTACAGCAAAGCCTGAAATATCGTTGCCAGCAACCGCAGACCCACCAGATAGACTTTTACCTGCCCCAGGCTGAGCCATATAAATCCCCCATCCTGAGTTGCCGGTATCCCACAGAAATATACCTTGCCCATTTCCTCCATCTACTTTATTTTGAATAGATAACTTGCAACCGCCATCTGCTGTTAACAATCCGCTCGCCGTTAATGTAGTTGTAGTTATTCCTGCGGTTGAAGTAATTGTCGTTCCCGTTATTGTTCCGCCATTTGTTATATTGTTTGAGTTCATATCTAAGGCTCCATAAAACCGCATACCGCCAGCATTGTTAAAACGGACAATGTCAGATGAAGCACTTTTATTATCCAAAAGTTTTGAAATATAAAGTCCCGCCTCTTTTACATCAAATGCTACATTCGTAAATACATAACCTCGTTGGTTCGCGGTTCCACTTGTAGCGGTATTTAGAGTAAATAAGAAATATTGATAATCTCCTGATGTCTGTGAAAAGAATATATCTCCTCCATTTTGGTTTAATATCCTCGCCCCATTATATGTTATATTTCTGCCATTAGTGATAGTTTAATTATTAAAATCGGCATTGTTCGTTAAAGTTAGATATTTTATTATGGTGCTCGCCCCATTAAATGTTTTACTTCCTGTTATGCTTTGGTCTGTTGTTAGTTTCACACAATTGTCATCCAGATATTGTCTATTTACCGCTTCATTCGCATTTTGTGGTGCTCCCAGATTAACAATCCGACTGCTATTACAATCTAAGCCTGTAGCATTAAACCACGAAACAATCGTCCCGTCAATAATAAAACTTATTTTTTTCGCAGAAATTTCAAAGTTGTAATATGTTGCCGTGTTCATATCCAAACTAGCAATAGAACCGATATTACTGGTAGAATTGAAAACGATGAATGTGCCTTTTGTTGTTGAATTTATTGAATTCCCAGTAATTTCCACACCACTGCTATATTTCTTAATTCCTGCTATGGATTGGTTTCCTGAGGTTTTAACTGCCGAACTATCAAGGACAGAAACATCCACACCATCAACCAGATTCACATTTGTTATACTTTGGTTTCCCATATTTAGTCCTCCTGTCATACTAGCAGTGCCGTCTAATCTAAGAAAGGGTGATGCCACATTTCGCAATTGTCCTGTGCTATAAATGAGTAGTTGATTATCTGTTGCTGTTGTTATAATCACATCGCTATGTGTATCAATACTTCCGCTCGCCGACACTTTTGCCGTATTCTTATCGTGCTCTGATAGCCAAGTTGTGATAGACCTGCCATTTAGTTGATTTACATTTGTAATGCTTTGGCTTTTAATATCAATCCCCGCACTCGCATTTATTATACTGCTAAATGTTTTAATTCCTCCTATGGTTTGGTCTCCTGTTAGTTTGACCACCGAACCATCAACTGCGGGATTAGCGAGATTAATTCCATTATACGTAGAAGCCCCTGAAATAGCAAAACCGCCCATATTTAGTCCTCCCGTCATACTGGCTGTGCCGTCTAATCTAAGAAAGGGTGGTGTGGTGTTTCTCAATTGTCCTGTGCTATACATAATCAGTTGGTTATCTGCTGGGAAGCCTGATATTGTCACGTCGCTGTGGCTATCTATACTTCCACTCGCTGACACTTTATTATTATTGTCTTGATGCTCAAATATCCATTCATCAACATCTTTGGTATTTTGTAAATTAACTCCTGTTATATTCTTCCTTCCCATACTAATATTGCCTGTTTCATCAACATTTATCGGAAATGTTTTATTTACCCAGTTTATTGAGTTATATGTTAGATAACTATTCATCGCCACTGGTGCTGTAATGACTACATCAGAGAGTGTGTCAATTGACCCTAAATATGTATTCTTCCATTTGCCTTCTACATCGTTGTAAGTTAAGTATTGACCGCTTGCTTGAGCAAATATGTTTGTATCTATCAGATTATAAAGGCTGGTTTGGTGCGGATTACTTGCATTAGAAGGGTGTTGAGTTGAAGCTTTAACCTCGTCGTTGTCCCTAACTCGTTGCTCTGTATAGTATAAATTTTTTCCTTTTTTAATGTCTGTTGTTGATTTGGTAGCCAGTCGTGTATCAAATCGGCCGTCAGTGTAATAAAGATTTACAGGGTCAGCATCTTCTGGCACCCTATCTGTGTTTAAGCCCACTATGTTGGTATTGGTTAGGTCTAAATTTGCGATTGATAGGCTGTCTGTCGCGATTTCTGACAAGCCTAAGAGCGACTTATATTGCGACATCGTTGTATATATAGGATAATAATTAATCCGAATAATTTTTTTTTGGTTAGATATACAACCGAAACAAACGATACACTTTGAAAAAGCGTAGCGTTGCAATGCCGAGTGGTAATAGAGAGATCGCCATAAAGAACCTTGAAAAAGCGACTGTAATGAAGAAGCAATATGCGAGGCAGAGAAAGATTGAAAGGGCGAGGGAACTACTTGCGGAGGAAGAGGCTAAGAATGTGAAAGAAATGACCAATGACGAAAAGATGGACCACATTACTAAGAAGCAGTTGGCGAAGGATATGATTGATGGGCGGGACGGTGAGATAAGTGAGGAAAGCAGTGAAAGCGATGAAGAGGTTGAACACGACTTTGTTGACCTCATTGCTGATAAAATATCAAAGATGAAACTTAAAACCAAACAAAAGAAGGCGAAGAAAGTGGTAAAAAAGAAAGTAGAAGAAGATAGCGAGGATAGCGAATCTGAGGAAGAAGAAGAAGAGCCCAAGCCTAAGAAAGGATGGAAGAAGACAAGCCGTGTTAGTGTCAATGTTTGTAACCAACAACCTGAGAAACCAAAAAAAGAAAACAATGATACATCTAAAATTTTTCTTAAATTCTAATATATATACTTTATGCAAAATTTATTATTTACTCTTTTATATATCGTGATAAACTACCTTTCTATTTTAGCCGCATATAGCAATGGATCACAAACATAGTAATCCGCAAAATACTGAAACCGGAGGTGCGGAGGCGGAGTCCCCGCTAAATGAAGAAGAACTTGAAAAACAGAAAATTGAAGAGGCTTCTGAAATACACCATCAATCAAAAGCACCTAAAAAATGGAATACTATACTAGCCCCTGAGCCTGAACCATTAAGCCAAGTGTTTATTGACTTAATGGATATGTCTAAAATAGCTACTAAGAAAGGAAACAAAAACTACAATTTTGGTTTAGTAATGATTGATGTTTATTCTCGTCGTGGTTGGATTGAACCGATCAAAAATAAGACAACTGGTGAAGTATTAGAAGGATAAAAAAAATGCCGAAACCTAAAAGGATTACGTCCGACAACGGCAGTGAATATAAAGGACAAGTCGCTGAATACTTCAAAGAAAATGGAATTCAACACACAACTAACGAAGTTGGCGAACACCGAACTATGGGTATTGTAGATAGATTTATTAGAACAATAAGGAATGATTTAAATTTTATGTGGGAAGTGAATGATAATTTTATTTGGGTTCCTTACATTAATGAAATTGTTGATAATTATAATAATACATACCATAATACAATTAAGGCTACACCTATGGAAGTCTATTATGGTAAAAAGAAAAATGACCAAGAAATATATAGAGCCGGCCTCATTAATAAATTTCCTAAGGGTTCAACCGTAAGAAAAGAACTAGAAAGAACGGTTTTTCCTAAGGGTGATGTTCAGTTTTCAAAGAAAGTATATACTGTTAAAGGCCAGAAAGGCTTTAAGTTAATACTCGGTGAAAACGAACTAATCAGTCCTCAACAATTATTAAAATCCAAAATGAACGAACAAGAACCGGAAGAAGTTAAACCTCAACTAGCTGACAAAGTTAAAGAAGCAACTAAGGAAAAAAAGACCGGCCACTTATTAAAGTCATTAGACATAAAGCCGGAAAATATTCGTAGTAGTGACCGGATTAGAAAGAAAAAGGAAATAATGGATTTATAGATTATTATCGCTTACAGCGATAGATGTATTGCCTACAGCAATAGCTGTAATATTACAGGAAGATAAATGAATTTTCAAATTTAAATTTGATAGATTATTTTTTAATTTACAAACTTTGCTTTGATAATTTTTCTTCAAAGCGACCTTATCTTTTCCGTGAACCTATGCGTCATAAAGAGTGGGGTGGCAAACTTGCGAACCATCATCAAAAAAGGAAATCCACATAGTTTGCCCCGAAATCAGTCTTTTGGTAGAGGATTTGGAGCCAACAACTTCAAGATTTGGAAGCTCTTTTCCATCCTGTTTTTTTGAGAAAAGAGTTAAATCATCATCCTTCATTTCCAAAAAAAATCCACCACTTATTTTTTGGGGTGTATATTTGCCAGAGCCTGAGGCCGAACCCCCTACATTCAAGGAAACTTCTTCAATCTTTTGTCTCGCTTCCCCAACATTCTTTTCTTCAACCTAACAATACATAATCATAAATGAAATATAAAGAATAAGACAGAAAGTAATTACCGCAGGTGCTGGTGATGGTACTTGTGCAACAGGCTCCTACAATACACAAACAACAATAAAACAACAAAAAAGAAAAGAGATTACATCTACCGATGTAGTTGGTATTACCTGAGGAGCTGGCTCTTCTTCCTTCTTCTTCTTTGGAGGCATCACCTACACAAACACACACAGAGGGACAATATGTGTGTTTATGTAGGGGTAGTTTAATGTCGTGCCCAGGACTTTATATAGTCAGCTATTTTTTACCCCTCAACCCTATTTCTATATTTATTATACTTATCCAAAACCTCATCAAAGCTATCTCCTTTACATATCAACTCCCTCGCATACTCCTCCTCTCTCAAACTCAATGGTTGCTTCCTAGCCAGCAACCAACTATCCAACAACCTCTCCTCTTTCTTTCTTCTTTCTTCTTCTCTCTTTCTCTTTCTTTTCATTTTATCTTTATTCTTCTTCTTGTTCTTCTCTTCTTCTATCTCAGCTAATCTTTCGTCTATCGCATGATCTCTCTCTCTCTTCAAGCTCTTCTCTTTTTTCTTAGTTAGTTCTTTTAATTTTTCATTTATCAACTCTATTTGATTACTTACTCTCATTTTATCTCTATTTACTTTAGTTTCTGGCTTATCCATATAATATTCTATCCAGTCATTACTGTCTCTTCTTATACTCTCATTATCAGAATTATCAGAATAATTATCAAAGTTATTAAAGCTATCAAAATTATTGGACATACGGTCTATGCCCGTAGGGTATATATTATTTTTATATGTTTTGCAAGGGGTAAAATGGCCTTTTTTCCTCCTGACCAAAAATCAACTTTTTGGGCAGGGAGAAAATCTGTAGGCTTATTTTGCAGTTTTCGTGCAAAAAAAATACCTGTCATCAATGTTTCGGTCACGGGCTCATTTCCTTTTTATTTACCCGTCGCCATTTTGTTTTTTTATCTAACAGAAACTTCAACAAAAAAAGTCAAGAAAAATCGCAAAACCCGTCATATTTCTTTTTTCGCAAATTAACAGCTGTGACTGTGTTCAATGTTGAAAAAGGCTACGTGTATCATTTTATTAACCGTTTCCACTTTTTCCCGGCCGTTGCCATTTTGTCCCGTCCGGGCCGGCCGGTGTGTGTCTCTGGGGGCGAGGGGTGTGTATTGAAAAACTGTCCCGAAGTGGCCCCCTATACTACTCATAACATACATACATGCATGCATGCATGATGCAGCATGCATGCATACATGCATACATTCATACATGCATACATACACATACATACATACATACATACATACATACATACATACATGTATACATACAACTCATACATACATACATACATGCATACAATCA
This sequence comes from Paulinella micropora, assembly GCA_019918135.1. Lineage (NCBI taxonomy): Eukaryota > Cercozoa > Imbricatea > Euglyphida > Paulinellidae > Paulinella > Paulinella micropora. Next base: position 223,678 of record WBZZ01001917.1, read on the forward strand.
TACATACCTACATACCTACATACCTACATACCTACATACCTACATACCTACATACCTACATAAGCTTACATACATACATACATAACGTACATACATACATAAATACATACATACATACATACATACATACATACCAACTACTGTTTTTTTTTTCTTTATCCAATACACAACGTCTTTTTCTTTATCCAAAACATACACACCGTCCTTCTTGATTTTCTGTGGAATTTCAGATCACTTTCACGGAAACCTAAACAATTTTTAGCGGCGGGGCCGGCCTAAAAGATCACGGGAAAATATTTTAGACTGGCCTGCCTGTCTTTTTGCAGAAAACACAACTTTTTTTTGGGCGGGCCGGCCTGTTTGTTTTGCGGAAACGCAACCTATTTTTCGCTATGAATTCCACTTGGAAAAAACGGGCCGAGGGTTATGTAGACATACTAGATATACGCTGGATTAGAAAAAAAACACACACAAGGGGATCGCCAGTCCTAAAATTTTTTTATTTTTACCACTAGAGACTAGGGTATAATATGTTTATGACACTTTCACGAGAATTCCATTTTACTTATTCGGGCACCCCACCGCATACGGGAAACGTGAGGATAAGGGAGCGAAAGGTGTAAAAAGTTGCACGAGCGACGCCTGACTTTTTGGACAGGATTACATTATGAGTGAACAGCGATAATGAGCTTAAATCTGCTTTTTTATAATAATAAATAGGAAAGCGAATTTAGCCGTTATCTTTATTGCTATTAATCAAAACTAAAAGTCGAGGTGGTTTAAAGTGGCAGATGAATAGTAAGATAGATAAACGCTTAAATCTGCTTTTTTTTTGAAATCAATAAGAAAGCGAATTTAGCCGTTATCTTTATTGCTATTAATCAAAACTAAAGTCGAAGAAAAACCACGTTTTATATTAGCCCCCTAAGTAGTCTTTGCCTTTGATTTAATGAAGTTACTTTTACAAGTGACATCTGGTCATCCATACAAATCGAGCTAAATCGTGAGCCCGAATGCCATTGATTTAACTAAGACAGTGACCCTTATAATATTAATATTATTAAAGTAGCGTTGTAATATATTAAAGTAATAATGATAATAATAATAATAATAGTGTATCTCCTGCCAATTGCTGAGCCAAAAGGCCATGTGCATCCAGTCCTCCATTCCATAAGGAAAGTCTCCACACCAATCGGTGGAATAAAGGAAGTGACGGCATAGAACATTACTCTAGGAGCTTTATACCAATCAGCCCATGGAAAGGACCGATGGCCTATGTACTCCCTAAATAATAATAATAGTAATGATAATAATAATAATAATAATAATGATAATAATGATAATAATAGTGCTTCTCTGTCAATGGCTGATGCAAATCTGCACATGCGCCTCCATCGTCTCACCTGTGAGGGGAGTACGAAGAATTGACGATAGGCTCTAATGACACCCCCGCACTGGCAGTTTCAACACTTACAGACGGACCGGTATGTTCAATGAAAATACTGGTGGCACCGACGAGAATCGAACTGGCGACAGGGCCCAGATGGTAGAACTTGACCACTGGGCTATCACTGTGTCCAATAATAACAATAATAATAATAATAATAATAATAATAATAATAATAATAATAATAATAATAATAATAATAATAATAATAATAATAATAATAATATAATAATAATAATAATAATAATAATAATAATAATAATAATAATAATAATAATAGTGTAGTGTATCTCCTGCCAATTGCTGAGCCAAAAGGCCATGTGCATCCAGTCCTCCATTCCATAAGGAAAGTCTCCACACCAATCGGTGGAATAAAGGAAGTGACTGCATAGAACATTACTCTAGGAGCTTTATACCAATCAGCCCATTGAAAAGGACCGATGGCCTATGTACTCCCTAAATAATAATAATAATAATAATAATAATAATAATAGTGCTTCTCTGTCAATGGCTGATGCATTTCTGCACATGCGCCTCCATCGTCTCACCCGTGAGGGGAGTACGAAGAATTGACGATAAGCTCTAATGACACCCCCGCAAGGGCAGTTCCAACACTTCCAGACGGGCCGGTATGTTCAATGAAAATACTGGTCCAGAAATAGACCGATATGTTCAATGAAAATACTGGTGGCACCGACGGGAATCGAACTGGCGACAGGCCCAGATGGTAGAACTTGACCACTGGGCTATCACGGTGTCCATAATAATAATAATAATAATAATAATAATAATAATAATAATAATAATAATAATAATAATAATAATAATAATAATAATAATAGTGCTTCTCTGTCAATGGCTGATGCATTTCTGCACATGCGCCTCCATCATCTCACCCGTGAGGGGAGTACGAAGAATTGACGATAGGCTCTAATGACACCCCCGCAAGGGCAGTTCCAACACTTCCAGACGGACCGGTATGTTCAATGAAAATACTGGTCCAGACGGACCGGTATGTTCAATGAAAATTCTGGTGGCACCAACTGGAATCGAACAGGCGACAGGGCCCAGATGGTAGAACTTGACCACTGGGCTATCACGGTGTCCTAATAATAATAATAATAATAATAATAATAATAATAATAATAATAATAATAATAATAATAATAATAATACTATATCTGAGGCGTACTGATGCAGCTAATGGCATATCCTCAACGGACATAAGCATCCAATACCCTTGTTCGAGGTCCTCCACCCCCCGTGTCAGTCTCTCGCCTGATGATCGGGGTCACCGATGGAGCTCCTGAGGGCAAGACTGCACTAAGCCGAGGTTATTCCGCAGTCCCAGCAACCTCTTGCAAGACGTCACCGAATGTGCAAGTGCATACACCAAGCGCGGTTGCTAGAGCTGCCTCGAAACCCCACCCATAACAATCTGGTGTCTGCTGGGTCCTGGGCTATCAACCAGCATATGCGGAGTTTAAGATCTTTTACGCGCGCAACGACCCTCCTCCCCAGCATCTACCACCAAAGGGTTATGAGTTGGCGTCACAGTTTAACGCCTTGAGGCCATTGGGCTGAATAATAATAATAATAATAATAATAATAATAATAATAATAGGCTTCCTCAGACTATAGCATCAGATCCAGATCCTGGGTATGTGCCTCCATTGGGTCACCGGGGTCAGCCGATCCCAACGCATTGTCAGAACACCAAACAGACATAGCAGCAACAGCAACAGCAGGGGCAGATGGGGGCTGTGAAGTGCATGAAGAGCTAGATGCGAGGGTGTTAGCTGAAGAGAAGAACTCGGAGACACTACGCTGCGCTCCCGAACCCCTCTCTCTAGCCAGGACGTCCACACTGCGCGGACGGCCGCGCCGCGCAACATCAACGTCACTTGGGGGAGAGGGTGGGACAGAAGCTGATGGAACCTCAGTGAGGTCAATCACCTCCTCGCCCCCATCCTCCACCCCAAGCTCCTCCCTTTTACCCTCCCTAGCAGACCAACACTCAGACACATATGATCCAAACAAAATATCCAACTTTGGAGGGGGACGCAACGCTGTAACCCCTAACAACGCAGCAAGCCTAAAGTTACTGCGGAAGCGCGACTTCCCCTGAAAAAGCTTACAAAACAATCGTGATTGATCCACAGGCGACATATCATCCCAACCCTGCCGCACAGAGCCCTCCCGCTCCCGCCCAAGCAACACATCCTCCACCACAACCTCACCGCCTTCGACCTCACCACCCTCCTCACTCCCTCCATCCCCCTCAGCACCCCCCACAGCCATGCCACCGAGCCTCTGCATACTCAGCAACAGCTGCTTACGTCTCCCCTCATGCATGGGGCAATCCCATAAGAAGTGCGCAAGGGACTCATTGACATCATCATGACAACAGAAGCAGCGAGGGGACATGCCACTGACCAACTTGCTGCGGTACAACCGAAGGCGGTTGTTGCAGCTGAGCAACCTTCTCCGAAGCAGATTATAATGCGCATCATCAAGGGCTACCCATCTTGGGAACTCCTTGGTTCCAAAGACTTGTCTTAGGATGACTCGCAGGCCATCAGTAAGATCGCTGCCTGCCTCTCGCTTGTCCCACATCAGTTGCTGCACCATCTTGACGTCCTGCTGAAGGGCCCACTTGTCCACAGTCGAACACCAACCCTCGAGGTCCTTCTCTGAGCTATTTAGGAGCTCCTGAAGCCCTTGTTGTAGATCCATTGAGTCCCTGATAGCGCCTTCGGCCTCCGCCGTCCAGTCGGATTTGACTTGAGATGCGATTCTGCGTGCCCCGCCAAGCCGCTTCGCGAGTAGCCAAAAGCGCTTTGAGGATTGCTCGCGTTGACATTTGACCGCTTCTTCCTGCACTTGCTTGAAGGAGGCGGACTTCTTGGCCCGAGTTGCCTTCCGAATTTGCTTGCGGAGCCGTAGCCAATTCAGACGGGCTTCCGCATTCGATTCATCCCTCCTGTATGCTGCGTAGGCCTCCCGGCGTTGCTGAATGAGCTCCTTTAGCTCCCCGTCGAACCAATTGTTGGTGAAACGGGGTCGTATACATCTGGAGCCAAGGACCCGGTGCGCCGCCATTCGGAAGGACTGCGCCACTCGCTCGGTGACGTCATCTACCACCCGTTGGCTGTCGGCACCACCCGATAGGTCAAGCTCAGGCAGCTGATGCACTCCAAGCTTCTGTAGGCAATGCTGGAATACGTCATCGAACTTGTCGCGTAGATAATCCAGCGCTTGCTTCGCAGCGTGATCATTACCCGAGACACCAGCACCAATAAGCTTATCAACACGAAAGGACCTGTAAGGTTTCGCAGCCCGCTTTGGCCGGCGCTGGCCGCTCCACGTCAGTTCGGCCCATACTGCCTTGTGGTCCGTATCAAGATCATCTTCGCATACTCCGAACTTTGCTCCAGATGCCAAGCCAGGCGACGCGCAGATGTAATCGAGGAGGTGCTTGCCTGTGCCCATGCCGCGCTGCTCACGCCGGGACCACCAGTAGGACCCTTCCACTGGGCACGAGAAGCCGCTCAGATTTCGCAGGCCCGTAGCGACGAGGACAGCCGCGAGTCTCTTGCCGTTCTCCGAACGTACCGGTGCTCCCTTATCATCGACCTCACCGTGCTGACCGACGATGCCCTCCTCTTTTCGGCTGCATGCCGGCCCGAGCTTGGCGTTGGCATCCGCCACCGTGACCACAAGACCTTTGGCTCCAAAAAAGCTATAGCTGCCTGCCAGGCCGCATACGCCTCTGACGACTCTTCTTCCTGCGTTTCCTGGGGAAAGTAGCCGTTGCCCACATAGATATCCTGAGCGCCGGTAACACCCGAGGCGATACGCAGCCACACTTGCTGACGGTGGTCGACGGGGGCTGACACCAGGTTGCAATACGAACCAAGGAAGTTAGCCACCGCGAATAGAACCCCACCCTTGCAGCGATTTTTCTCGCTGACATCCGCAGGTTTTCCAAAAATCCGGAATCCATCCAGGCTGCATTTGGAAAGTTGCTTCTTGCCCATGCGGTGCTCCTGAGCCCCGATGACTAGCCAGCCCTCGTGCTTGTAGAATGATGCCCATTCCGCCGTGCCTACGTTGTCGTATCCCGTTTACCCTGCCAGTTGTGACTCGCGACGAGTAGCTTGAAGCCGGTATCGAACTGCTTGGAGCGGTGCTTCTTGGCTCGTTTCCGGACCCGACGGCCGCGCTTGGCTTCCGCCCTCGTGCTGCCCCCCTCTGCAGGTGCTTGCGCAGGTTGGTCCCCCACTGCACTGGCCGCCGAATGCAGGGGCACCACATGCATATCAGCACACTCAGACACACACTTAGGTGCATCGGCAGCAAATTCCGAAGACACCACCTGCACATCATCGACACATTCTTCATGCAGAGGCAAGACGCGATATAGCTTCCTCCTTCCGGACCGCCGCTTCCCCACGCAGATGGATGCGAATAAGCCTTCGGACACGTTCCCTGTCCCTGAACCTGCGCCCAAGGGCCACATTGACCCTCTGCCGAAGAATTTGAGATGTTCGAGTTGCTGCAACGCCGTCTGCCTGCTGTCATCGTCCTCGTAGACCAGCTCCAGGTGACGAGACATTCGCTGGCCTTGCCACTCCATTACCGGGACCACCAGACCAAGACCGCTCATTTTGGAGGCGATCTCCTGTAGATTGGCGCGTTCTGAGAGCCCCCAGACAATCAGATTACGCCCGTCCTTGTCGTACCGATCTACCCGCCGGTACCGTCGAGGCGGCGGTGCCATCTGCCATATAGCGCCGCTCGCCTTATGTTGAAGCGCCAACCCGTGTGCCAGGTTTGGGGAGGAAGGATGAGGCGCAGCTAAGATAGCCTCTCCACGTGGTTCAGGAATTCCGTCATATACGCGAGCCCTCATCCTCCCATCCTGGGACATCGGGCCAGAGTCCGTCGAAGAGGCATTCCCACGGGGATTGTCCAGGTCTTCGGCGATTCTACCTTGTCCCATAAGGGCCACAGTGGTAGCTCCGTGCTTCGCGTATTTGTAATCCATTGAGAGTAGTAGACGGCCAATGTCGCTGGCCATCACCGCCGCGCCTCTTTACGCCGAGGAAAGCGCCCGTCCATGCAAATAGCATCGGCGGTATCTGCAACACACACTACACGCATTTCCGCCGGTGTCACTGGACGCTGCCGCGTCGCTTCGTGCCCTTCGGCGCCCGCCAGCACCCCCAGCGTCGCCAGAACCTGCCTCACGCACTACACACACTCTCCATCGCATCGCCAACGCCTCTACTCTCATGCCTTATGGACTTTCAGCTGCTCCTAACAATACACATCATGAGGTACGGGTGTCCCCGAGTGGAGCCAGATCGGACGGCGTGCCGCTGAAACTCCTTCCCCCACGTGGGTATAGAAGGCGCGAACCTAGCGGTACCTACAGGGTCTTACAGACAAGTATAGTAATCCCAGCCGAAGCTGCTCAGTTAGAAATGCAACGGTGGAGGGTGTGAATGCATGGGGCAAGGCACGGCAACGCAGCAAGGCACTGGCAAGGCATTTGGACCGACTGAAGCCCCTCTCCAACGTGCGCTCATCATGTGTTCCAGTTAGGCAACCCCGAAGAAGCGAAGATAGGGAGGAGACAAAACCCAGATAGGATGAAGATAGGATTAACATGAAGCCGAAATGGAGCCGAGTTGGAACAGGTCAACTCAGCCCCATCTCGGCTCAATGTGAATCCTATCTTCAACCCATCTCGGTACTGTTTCCTCCGAATGCTCACCTCAACAAGATCACCAAACCGGAACTGGAAGCCCCCAGGCATTTACTCGGCAGGAAATTTGGCGAAAATGGGCTAACCAGGAAACCAGACCCAAACCAACAGCCAAGAAAAACGAGCCAACCAACAATCCAACAGACAACCCCACAACCTGCGTGGCCGAACCCCTATCGAGTAAATGCCCAGTTGAGAGTTGCGCATATCCCGGTGACCGCCCTCCCCAAGCGGTCACCTTCGTGGGGAGAGGGCCAACCACCTCCTCTTCCCATGGAGTGCCATCTTGTGCACCCCTCCAGAATAATAATAATAATAATAATAATAATAATAATAATAATAATAATAATAATAATAATAATAGGCTTCTCAGACTATAGCATCAGATCCAGATCCTGGACATGTGCCTCCATTGGGTCACCGGGGTCAGCCGATCCCAACGCATTGTCAGAACACCAAACAGACATAGCAGCAACAGCAACAGCAGGGGCAGATGGGGGCTGTGAAGTGCATGAAGAGCTAGATGCGAGGGTGTTAGCTGAAGAGAAGAACTCGGAGACACTACGCTGCGCTCCCGAACCCCTCTCTCTAGCCAGGACGTCCACACTGCGCGGACGGCCGCGCCGCGCAACATCAACGTCACTTGGGGGAGAGGGTGGGACAGAAGCTGATGGAACCTCAGTGAGGTCAATCACCTCCTCGCCCCCATCCTCCACCCCAAGCTCCTCCCTTTTACCCTCCCTAGCAGACCAACACTCAGACACATATGATCCAAACAAAATATCCAACTTTGGAGGGGGACGCAACGCTGTAACCCCTAACAACGCAGCAAGCCTAAAGTTACTGCGGAAGCGCGACTTCCCCTGAAAAAGCTTACAAAACAATCGTGATTGATCCACAGGCGACATATCATCCCAACCCTGCCGCACAGAGCCCTCCCGCTCCCGCCCAAGCAACACATCCTCCACCACAACCTCACCGCCTTCGACCTCACCACCCTCCTCACTCCCTCCATCCCCCTCAGCACCCCCCACAGCCATGCCACCGAGCCTCTGCATACTCAGCAACAGCTGCTTACGTCTCCCCTCATGCATGGGGCAATCCCATAAGAAGTGCGCAAGGGACTCATTGACATCATCAGAATAATAATAATAATAATAATAATAATAATAATAATAATAATAATAATAATAATAATAATAATAATAATAATAATAATAATAATAATAATAATAATAATAGTGTATCTCCTGCCAATTGCTGAGCCAAAAGGCCATGTGCATCCAGTCCTCCATTCCATAAGGAAAGTCTCCACACCAATCGGTGGAATAAAGGAAGTGACGGCATAGAACATTACTCTAGGAGCTTTATACCAATCAGCCCATGGAAAGGACCGATGGCCTATGTACTCCCTAATAATAATAATAATAATAATAATAATAATAATAATAATAGTGCTTCTCTGTCAATGGCTGATGCATTTCTGCACATGCGCCTCCATCGTCTCACCCGTGAGGGGACTACGAAGAATTGACGATAGGCTCTAATGACACCCCCGCAAGGGCAGTTCCAACACTTCCAGACGGACCGGTATGTTCAATGAAAACACTGGTGGCACCGACGGGAGTCGAACTGGCGACAAGGCCCAAATGGTAGAACTTGACCACTGGGCTATCACGGTGTCCAAAATAATAATAATAATAATAATAATAATAATAATAATAATAATAATAATAATAATAATAATAATAATAATAATAATAATAATAATAATAATAATAATAATAATAATAATAATAAATAAATATATATATATATATATATATATATATATATATATTGATCTGTCATGGCTGAGCCCGAGGGCCATGCGCCTCCATCCCTCGACCCAACAGGGACTACAGTATGTTGGGGAGGGAAGAGTGACTCAAACCATCCTGCATAGAAGGCCCCAAAAGGAAGTCCCTACTACCCGCACAGTGTCGGGTACCTTGCAGGAAATCAACTACAAATGATTGATCTTCCCCGCGTGAGAGCTCCACGAGACTGGGTAGGTCCCGCATGGAGGTACTCACAGGGGTAGCAGACATTTCATGCGGTCTGCCAGCGCATGAGGACGTTTTGTGGTAAGTGTCTGGGACGCCTCGAAACCCGTCACCACCCCTAGATCTCGGAATGTAAATACCCCTTTGATCCCACGTGGTGTATGTCTTATAAAAAACAACACAACGACATGGCCTCGGAACCAACACAACAACATAGCCTCGGAACCCACACAACAACAGAGCCTCGGAACCCACACAACAACAGAGCCTCGGAAACAACACAACTACATAGCCTCGGAACCAACACAACAACATAGCCTCGGAGCCAACACAACGACATAGCATCGAAACCAGTGGGAAGAGGCCCAACCACCTCCTCTTCCCGTGGGGTGCCATACTGTGCACCCCTCCATAATAATAATAATAATAATAATAATAATAATAATAATAATAATAATAATAATAATAATAATAATAATAATAATAGTGCTTCTCTGTCAATGGCTTATGCAAATCTGCACATGCGCCTCCATCGTCTCACCCGTGAGGGGAGTACGAAGAATTGACGATAGGCTCTAATGACGCCCCCGCACGGGCAGTTCCAACACTTCCAGACGGACCGGTATGTTCAATGAAAATACTGGTGGCACCGACGGGAATCGAACTGGCGACAGAGCCCAGATGGTAGAAATTGACCACTGGGCTATCACGGTGTCCATACTGGGCTATCACGCTGTCCATAATAATAATAATAGTAAGAATAGTGCTTCTCTGTCAATGGCTGATGCATTTCTGCACATGCGCCTCCATCGTCTCACCCGTGAGGGGAGTACGAAGAATTGACGATAAGCTCTAATGACACCCCCGCAAGGGCAGTTCCAACACTTCCAGACGGGCCGGTATGTTCAATGAAAATACTGGTCCAGACGGATCGGTATGTTCAATGAAAATACTGGTGGCACCGACGGGAATCGAACTGGCGACAGGGCCCAGATGGTAGAACTTGACCACTGGGCTATCACGGTGTCCAATAATAATAATAATAATAATAATAATAATAATAATAATAATAATAATAATAATAATAGTGCTTCTCTGTCAATGGCTGATGCATTTCTGCACATGCGCCTCCATCGTCTCACCCGTGAGGGGAGTACGAAGAATTGACGATAGGCTCTAATGACACCCCCGCAAGGGCAGTTCCAACACTTCCAGACGGGCCGGTATGTTCAATGAAAATACTGGTCCAGAAATAGACCGGTATGTTCAATGAAAATACTGGTGGCACCGACGGGAATCGAACTGGCGACAGGGCCCAGATGGTAGAACTTGACCACTGGGCTATCACGGTGTCCATAATAATAATAATAATAATAATAATAATAATAATAGTGCTTCTCTGTCAATGGCTGATGCATTTCTGCACATGCGCCTCCATCGTCTCACCCGTGAGGGGAGTACGAAGAATTGACGATAAGCTCTAATGACACCCCCGCAAGGGCAGTTCCAACACTTCCAGACGGGCCGGTATGTTCAATGAAAATACTGGTCCAGAAATAGACCGGTATGTTCAATGAAAATACTGGTGGCACCGACGGGAATCGAACTGGCGACAGGGCCCAGATGGTAGAACTTGACCACTGGGCTATCACGGTGTCCATAATAATAATAATAATAATAATAATAATAATAATAATAATAATAATAATAATAATAATAATAATAATAATAATAATAATAATAATAATAATAATAATAATAATAGTGCTTCTCTGTCAATAGCTGATGCAAATCTGCACATGCGCCTCCATCGTCTCACCCGTGAGGGGAGTACGAAGAATTGACGATAGGCTCTAATGACACCCCCGCACGGGCAGTTCCAACACTTCCAGACGGACCGGTATGTTCAATGAAAATACTGGTGGCACCGACTGGAATCGAACTGGCGACAGGGCCCAGATGGTAGAACTTGAACACTGGGCTATCACGTTGTCCAATAATAACAATCGTAATAGTAATAATAATACATCGTACATATAGTTACGATGTGTGTATATAGTCAGAAAGTTAAGGAGAGATCCAAATTAGAATGAAATGTTAACTGTGCCCTTCGTTTAATATTTCAATAATTTGGTTTAAGAAAGAAAGAGGGAAAGATCCAAACTAGGATGAAACGTTAACTGTGCCCTTCAGTTAATATTTCATTAATTTGGTTGAGAAAAGAAAGGAGAAGTAAAAGATGTTGGAAGTGATGTTCCAAACTAGAATGTAATGTTAACTGTGCCCTTCAGTTAATATTTCATTAGCTTGGTTTCGAAAAAAAAAAAAAAAAAAGAGAGAGAGAGAGAGAGAGAGAGAGTAGTAGTATAGGGTCGCACTTGGGCACGCTTTTTCAAGACATACCCCACCCCACCACAGAGACACACACCGGCCCGCAGGGAAAAAAAGGCAACGGACAAAAAGGAAATTGAGCCCGGAACCAAAAACAAAAAGGTAACAGAATTCATCAGCAAATACTTCAACTATACGATTGTACCAAAATCGTATAACCATATAATTGTTTTTTTCTCTGTCGTTCGTTTCTGTTTTTTTGTCGCACTTCGGCACACTTTTTCAAGACATACCACCCGCCACCAGAGAGACACACCGGCCGCCCCGCCGGAGCAAAATGGCAACGGATACGCTTTGCAAGCGTAGCTTCGCAACAAATAAGTTGTTATAAAAATAATTTTATATTATAGACATAGGTTTATATCACATATAGAAAATTACAGACATTCCAAAGAAAATAAACAAAGGAGGTGTGTATGTTATGAACAATGAAAAGTCTCCAAGGGTGGTTGTAAGATGGGGAGAAGAAAACAAAACTAAAGTTAAAAACTTTTGTATCAACGGAAAAAGAAGCGAAGAACAAGCATTGGAAGAAGCAAATAGCTTTTATGAAGAAAACATAAGACCTAATATGAAGTGTGGAAGAAATATAATGACGAACAAGTTCAACAAAATAAACAATACAGAAATGAATGGAACAGAAACTATTTCTCAAGCAAATGGATATGTGAATGTGGATATGAAACCACTAGAGGATACAAAACAAGACACTTTCAATCAGTCTATCACGAACTAGGAATGAAAAAAATTAATGTATCAAGGGATTAATTATAAATTCAACTTTTCAACTTTCTTTTTTTCTCTTTTGCTCGTTCTAATATTATTGCTGTCAATACGTTCTTTTTTCAGTTGCTGACCAGTCTTCTTTTCTTTAGTAGCTTCCTTTACTTTGTCAGCTAGTTGAGGTTTTATTTCTTCAAGATGTTCGTTCATTTTAGATTTTAATAATTGCTGAGAACTTGCTATTTCATCCGAATTTAAAATCAACTTAAAACCTTTCCGGCCTTTTACTGTATATACTTTCTTTGAGTACTGAACATCGCCTTTACTAAAAACAGTTCTTTCTAGTTCTTTTCTTACTGTAGAGCCCTTAGGAAATTTATTAATAAGACCAGCTCTATATATTTCTTGATCGTTTTTCTTTTTACCTTCATAGACTTCCATAGGTGTAGCCTTAATTGTATTATGGTATGTATTATTATAATTATTATAAATTTCATAAATGTAAGGAACCCAAATAAAATCATCATTCACTTCCCACATCCAATTTAAATCGTTTCTTATTGTTCTAATAAATCTATCTACTATTCCCATAGTTCGGTGGTCACCGACTTCGTTTGTAGTATGTTGAATTCCGTTCTCTTTGAAGTATTCAGCCACTTGTCCTTTGAATTCACTACCGTTGTCTGACGTAATCCTTTTAGGTTTCGGCATTTTTTTTAATCCTTCCAATACTTCGCCAGTTGATTTATTTTTGATCGGTTCAATCCATCCACGACGAGAATAAACATCAATCATCACTAATCCAAAATTGTAGTTTTTGTTTCCTTTCTTAGTAGCTATTTTAGACATATCCATTAAATCAATAAACACTTGGCTTAATGGTTCAGGCTCAGGGGCTAGAATAGTATTCCATTTTTTAATTGTTTTAGATTGATGGTGTATTTCAGAAGCCTCTTTAATTTTCTGTTGTTCAAGCTCTTCTTCAGTTTTACTTGGAGTTTCTTCCGGTTGTGTGTTAGCGGATGTACCGACTACATCGGTAGATGTATGCTTATGGTCCATTGCTATATGCGACTAAAATAGAAAGGTAGTTTATCACAATATATGAAAGAGTAAATAATAAGTCGTGCATAAAGTTATATATTGAAAGTTTTAAATCTTTCAGAAAAGTTTCAAAACTTAAGAAAAATTTTAGATGTATCATTGTTTTCTTTTTTTGGTTTCTCGGGTTGTTGGTTATAAACATTGACACTAACACGGCTGGATTTCTTACCTCCCTTCTTAGGCTTAGGCTCTTCATCTTCTTCCTCGCTTTCCTCGCTCTCACTCTCGCTCTCTTCCACTTTCTTTTTTACCACTTTCTTCGCCTTCTTCTGCTTGGTCTTAAGTTTCATACCCGCAACCCGTCGTGCGACAATATCTACGAAATCGTGCTCTACTTCTTCATCGCTTTCACTGCTTTCCTCACTTTTCTCACCATCCCTACCATCAATCATATCCTTAGCCAACTGCTTCTTAGTGATGTGGTCCATCTTTTCGTCATTGGTCATTTCTTTCACATTCTTAGCCTCTTCCTCAGCAAGTAGTTCCCTCGCCCTCTCAATCTTTCTCTGCTTAGCCTTTTCCTTTCGCCTCGCATGAGCAATTTTAAGATTTTCTACCGAAGATTTACTCGGCATACTTGTTTGCTATGGGTTGGTATATTTTCCTAAATATAATATTTTAATTAAGATACTATATACAATGGGTAGTCAATATAAGTCGCTATTAGGCTTGTCTGAAATTGCGGTGGACTCATTGGACATAAAAAATTTAGACCTTACCAACACTAATATTATCGGCTTAAACACAGACAGAGTGCCAGAAGATGCTGACCCTGTAAATCTTTATTACTCTGACGGCCGATTCGATGCGAGATTATCTACCAAATCAACAACAGACATTAAAGAAAGACAAAATTTATACTATACAGAGCAACGAGTGAGGGACAACGACGAGGTTAAAGCCTCAACACAACACCGCTCAAATACAAGTAATCCGCACCAAACCAGTCTATACAATCTCATAGACACTAACATATCCGCACCAACGGTCGGGCAATGCTTAACATACAATGATGTGGATGGTAAATGGAGGAATACCACCCTGGGGGCAAGAGACACACTCTCCGATGTAGTCATAACCGCACCGATAGCCACTAATAGTTATCTCACATATAACTCAATCAACTGGGTAAATAAAACATTTCCGATAAATGTTGATGAATTCGGCAATATTAGTATGGGCGGTAATTTGAATATAACAGGAGTTAATTTATTAAATACGAAAGATGTTGATACTTGGATATCTGAGCACGAAGACAATAATGATAAAGTGTCCGCGGATGGTTCAATTAATACACACAGCGATGTGTTAATTACAGGCACACCCGCCAATAACCAACTGCTCATTTATAGCACAGGGCAATGGAGAAACACAAACTCACCTTTTCTTAGATTGGATGGTCTCGCTATGATGTTTGGAGATTTAAATATGGGAGGTTTTAACATAACAAATGTCGGTAATGTTGATGGTATTGATGTTTCCACCCTTGACACTTCTGTGGTTAAATTAACAGGAGACCAAACCATAACAGGGAATAAAATATTTACTACTTATTTGGGTATAAAAGATTCAAATCCATTAAATACAGGGAAGTTATTCTTCAACTATAATAATAATACGGGTTCTATTTATTCGTCGGAGGTAGGTGGAGCAACGGGATATCCACTATCTATTGTCGGTTCTCCATAACCCTCGCTTCTACCACGGGGAGTGGAATAACATTGACGGGCAATTTTTTAAATTTTAACAGCACAACAGCAATCGGCGGACTTCCAGCACCATTCTATGACGGCGATGCTTCAACGAAGGCATATACCGATACGAAATTAGCAAAGGACGGCACAACGGCTATGACGGGCAGTTTAAGTATGGGAGGATTTGCGATTACAAATGTTGGTAATGTTGACAGCATTGATGTTTCTGCTCTTGATACCGCAGTTGTTAAACTAACGGGAGACCAAACCATAGCAGGAACCAAAACATTCAGCAACATAATAAATGCTAGTGCGGGTATTGATATGAAAAGCCAAAGCATAACAAATGTAAATCTTGTTGATGGTGTTGATGTTTCTGTCCTTGATACTTCGGCGGTTAAACTAACAGGAGACCAAACCATAGCAGGAAATAAAAAATTTACATCAGTTTTAGAAGTAAGTGGTTCGTCCAATCTTACTACTTTTGACGGCATCGGTATAGCCTTTGATACAAAAATAGGAATGATTGCAGCACAAAAAACAGCAACAGCGACTTGGTATCCGATACAGATAACTGGTTCGTATGTAGAGTTATATTCAGGTAATACTTTAATTATAACCGCAACTGGAACAACACTCAATTTGAATAACAACAAAATAACAAACTTAGCCACACCATCAGCAACAACGGACGGAGCAAACAAAAGTTATGTGGATACATTAGACGGGCAAAATGTGAAACTAACAGGAAACCAAACCATAGCAGGAATTAAGACATATAGCAGTGGTGTTGAAATAACGGGAAATTCAATAAATTCAACAACAAAAGGCACATTCATTGTTTTCAATTCTACCAGTAATATCGGGTCAATTGCTAGTTTGGATATGAAAACAGCAACATATTACAACTTTGAAATTTCTGCGAAAAAAATAAGTTTTATTATTGATGGGACGATTGTTTCGTGGTTTAATGCTACTGGCTTAGATTGTAATAGTAGTCGGATTGTTAATCTAGGAGCACCACAAAATGCGAATGAAGCGGTAAATAGGCAATATCTGGATGACAATTGTGTGAAACTAACAACAGACCAAACCATAACAGGAAGTAAAACATTTAATGGGGCGAGCACCATAATAAAATATCTAACTTTAACGAACAATGCAGATTTTAATAATCAAACTATCACTAATGGTGGAAATATAACATATAATGGGGCGAGGATATTAAACCAAAATGGAGGAGATATATTCTTTTCACAGACATCAGGTGATTATCAATATTTCTTATTTACTCTAAATACCGCTACAAGCGGAACCGCAGACCAAAGAGGTTATGTATTTACGAATGTAGCATTTGATGTAAAAGGGGCGGGACTTTATATTTCAAAACTTTTGGACAATAAAAGTGCTTCATCTGACATTGTCCGTTTTAACAATGCTGGCGGTATGCGATTTTATGGTGCCTTAGATATGAACTCAAACAATATAACAAATGGTGGAACAATAACTGGAACTACATTAACGGCAACTGCTGGCATGACTACAACTACATTAACAACGAGCGACAAAATAACAACAGCATCAGGCAAACCAATAATCATAGGCAATACAACGAAAGGCACAGGGGCGACAGGTGGTTTAGAATTATATGGAACGGCTTCAAATATCGGAGGAGCACACTTACAAGCAATAACAACGGCGGATGCTTATCCAACCTTTCAATTATTGAACTGGACACACGACAATGTAGGCTTAATTTTTGATGCTTATTATGACGGCTCAAACTGGAAATCAAGTACTGCTGGTTCAAACTTTCAAATATACAAAAACTCAAACAAACTTGCTTTTAACTATAAATCAGGAATAACAGCAGGAAGCAATATAACATGGTCTGAGGCGATGAATATAAGCACAGAAGGATTATTAACTGCGAGTGCGGGGATTACATACACTGGCACACTAACGTCAATAACGAATGCCAGCGGGGCGAAAATAGGAATTCAGGGACAAACAGACGTAACAAATGCAAAAGGAATATTTCTATGGGATACCACTAATACAAGTTGGGGGATTTATGCAGCATCTGGCGGAGTTGGAAACACTAGAAGTTTGGCAAATGCTTTGGCAGTTTCTGGAAATGATTTTAGTTCATATAGTTTTCGTTTTAGAACTGCTAATGATGCTACGATGGGTTTTATATGGGAGAATTCAGGGGAGCAACTATTAATGTCATTGAATGGACTCAATGGAACTTTATGGACAAAAGGATTGATAACGGCTATTGCGGGGATTACATATTCTGGGGTGCTAACGACCACAAATAATAATGGAGCAAAAATAGGAATTCAAGGACAAACAGACGGGGGTGGTAACCGCGGAATATTTATTTGGGATACTGCTGATCCAGCGTGGGGTATTTATATGTCTCAGTCTGGGACAAATAAAGCATTAAGTGGAACAGGAACAGCACCAGCAGGAGGAGGCGGAGGATTAACTTCTTATGCTATTAGATTTAGAGTGAATAATTCTTCAACGAGTGGGTTCATATGGGAGAATAGTTCAAATACTGCTTTAATGTCATTAAGAGCGAGCGATGGACAGTTATGGGTATTGGCTAGTCCTATCGTATATTCAGATAGACGAAAAAAAGAAGACATAAAAGAGTGTTTAGGCTTAGATTTTATTAATAAGTTAAATCCAGTCTGTTATCGTATGATTGATGACAACAAGAAATGTAGGACTGGCTTAATAGCACAGGAATTAGAAGAAATACTAACAGAAATGGATATGCTAGATTTTGGTGGTTCTATAAAAGAAACAATTATGGTTCCGTGTCCAAAGCAAAGAAAAGAATGCGAATTGAAAGGTGTGAGTGTTAATCCAGAAGATGTTAAATGTGTTGATAGTGGTGATGTCGGTTATGGTATAGGTTATTCCGAGTTTATCGCCCCGTTAATTAAGGCTGTTCAACAATTATCAGAAAAGGTGATTTATTTAGAAAAGCAAAATAATAATCTAACTAATGATATAGCCGATTAAAAAAACCAATTAGCAGAAATCCGAGCAGTCGTATTTACTCCCAATGCCCTAGATTACACCCACCACCACCCATTATTGATATGGCGGATGGCGAACTATTAACTCCCGAGTTGAAGAACCGTGTTTTGGATATTTCATTGAAGAATGAGGAAAAAAAAATTGACCACGAATTGGAAGATAACTGGAATTGTTGTTGTATAAAAAACAGACCAACTGACAGCAGACTTATTAAGTATCTGTTTCAGATGGGTATATTATATCTATAATCACACTTTGTATCGTTATGTTATCTGAAAAGAACATGCCGTGTGAGGTTGCCAACACTTATGTAGGTATTTTAACACTATTGATTGGCATTTGCCTTCCATCGCCTTCTAGTTCAAAGAAGTGAGCATTCATATAGCTGAGTTTTATACCAAGAAGCATCACCAGCACAGATTAACGGTAAGGCTTCATCCCATCCCACACACCAATCACTCATCGGCTTATACACACATTTAAATTTGGTTTCTATTCCTTTTTGAATACACCATATACAACTTTCATTTTTTTTCTCACTGACCCGTGAATAGAAATCACAGGCGGTCCGAGCAGAAATATTAATTAATAAAAAGTTTATAAATGTAAATATAGAAGGCATCATTGCAAAGCTACGTTTGCAAAACGTACGATGGCAGACTATAAATACCAAAAGATTATTTTTCTGAGTAATGATTTTCCAGGCGGTGTTAATGGAAGCAAGACATTTGACAAAAACATTCAAATGAGCTTTACACCAACAAGGATGAATGTTAAGTTTATCCACTATTATAATGACTTGAGTGAGACGAAAACAAAAATCCTTCATATGGACCGCATTGGGATTATTGGCACATTCGCCGACAGCACAACCGCCAACATTTCAAACCTCGGTTATAATCTTGGAAATATCGGCTGGACCGACGGCCAGTATTCGTTTAGGGTATTGAAAACGGACAATGGAAATATTGAGACTGACCAACTAGCTGGAAGAATTGTTATTTGTTTGGAATTTCTCGGGTAATAAAAATATAGAGTGATGGAGAAAATCAATAATGTAAAGGTGAAACCAGTCAAGCAAAACGGAGATGGCGACAAGTTGGCAAAAGGATATAAGTTATTTGATGAACCGTATGCCAATATATTTCTTCTCGCTCGCAAGAAGAGTGGCAAGACGACCGCACTGTTTGAAATCCTGAAACGAACGACTGACAAAAAGACCCGTATTTTTATTATTGCCAGCACGATACGCAAAGACCACATCTACAAAGAAATGGTTAAGCACTTCAAGAAGAAGGGAAACCCGATGGCGATATATACATATTTGAAAACGGATGGATACAGTGTGATTGATTACGAGTTAGACAAACTCAATAAGCCAGATGAAGAGCAAGAAGAAGGCGAGATTGTTCAAGACCGCCAAGAAGAACCGAAGCCGAAGTTTCTTTATTTTGGTAAAGAAGAGAAGAAGAAGCAGGAGGGAGGCGAAAAGGTGGAGAGACCGAGCAAATACATTACACCAGAAGTCGTGTTCGTGTTAGATGATTTGGGTAGCGGGTTAAGGGATAAGTCCGTGAGCGATTTATGTAAAAAAAATAGGCATTACAAAAGTAAGGTGATTATGAGCTCGCATTACCTTAACGACATCAAGCCTGAGGGGATTAAACAGCTGGACTACCTACTTATCTTTCCAGGTCAGAGTGTGGATAAGATGGAACTCGTGTATAAACATTTGGACCTCGGCTATGACCTTGACTACTTCATTGAAAAATACCACGAGGCGACCAAAGAGAGATATAACTTTTTATATGTTGATGCTGTATCGGACGAACTGAGGCAGAATTTCAACAAACGATTTTTGTAATTTATTATTAATTATTTTTTTTCTATAGTATAATGGTCGTGAAAACAACAAGGGTTGAAGTCATTCCAACAGTCGGAAAAATAACAAGAAATTCAAGCACAATGGCGGGCGGAAAAAAGAAAACTGGTCGCAAGAAACAAAAGGGTTGTGGTCAAAAAGGGGGTAAAATAAACTGGGAAAAGGTTGGCAATACATTTAGAAATATTAATAACTATTTGAAAAAAGACAAAACAATCTCTGGCTTCGCTGGTGCTTTGGATAGTGTTGGTGTTCCTTATGCTGGCAAAGTTCAAAAGGTTGCGAGCGATATGGGATACGGCAAGCAACGAGGCAGTGGGGCACTTAAATTTTAGAAAGGGGAAACCCCTTTCAAACCCCCCGTGGGGTTGTAGGGGCGAAGTCCCTACGAATATTGAACTAAACTTTCTATTATTTTTTTTTACTAACAATATACAATGGTGGTGAAACCAAAAAAGAAACTTAAACAACGACCGCCGAGGATATACAGAACGAAGGATGGTCGGCCATATATCAAAGTAAAAGGCAAACGAGCATATCTAAACTTTGGAAAGAAAACGAATGACTTATTAACGCTTCAAATTGTTAAGCTATTTATGAAATATTTAGGCAGGCCGAAGAGGGCAAAGACAAAGAAGGAGGACTTACGAAAGGTTCAAAGCCTGTCGGAGATTGAACAGAACACAAGAACCGCAATTCAAGACCACTTAGATAAACTAAAGCAGGAAAAATATGAAAAGATAGAAGCCATAGACAAGAAGGAAAAGTCAGCACGAGAAGAAGCAGAAGCGGAGAAGAAAAGGCAGGAAAGAAAAGACATAGCCGATGCTAAGGAAAGAAAAGAGGTGTTGGACAGGGAACATAAAAGAGAACTGGCGGAGGCTAAGGAAAGACAGGAAGAAAAGAACCGTGAACTCGGGAAAGAGCAACGACTTATTAAGGAATTACAGGTAGAGCGGAGAACTAAGCAAGGACTTTTAACAGCACCTATTGAAGAAAAAACACCCAAAAAACACAATCCACAATCATCTCCAAGTGGAATAACGGATATAACTGATGAAGTAAATAAGCAAGCAAAAGATTTGGAAGACGAAAAGAGAAAAAGAATTCTTGATGCTATGTTTTCAGATGGTGTGAGATTAAAACGAAAAAATGCTGGAAAACCTAAAAATAACTCAGTAGTATCCAGTCTCATAAAGGCAGGCATTGATATTAAAATTTTAAAACCAAAAGGCAAAAAGAAAAATTATTCCGAGACATTGAAACAATGGTTATACACTCAAAAATTTACAGAAAAAATAACTTCTCCCGATGAAGGCTGGGACAAACTAGATAAACTTCTAAAAGAGAAGAAAACACCGCAGACAAAACAACCACCAACCACACCGCTACAACAACAAACCCCTAATTCACCAGAGGCTAAACAGCTAATATTTGAGTTGACACAGGGACAAGCACCAGCAACACCAGAAGTGAAACAACAAGCACCCCCAGATGAAGTATCCGCACCAGATACACAACCCACAACAGATACACAACCACCACCCGACACTCCTCAAGATGGAACAGGCAAAGGCTTAATGACACACGAAATAAATGAGATTATGAAAAAACATAAGTGGTTTCTCGGCACAGTTCCCAGCGACCAGCTCAACACTTTGAACCCCGGAAGCAGAAAGCGATACGGTTTCATAATGAACTTAGACCGCCATAATCAAGGAGGCTCGCACTGGATAGCAGTTTGGATTTCTTTGAATGTGTTGAAGTTTATGACCCGCTAGCAGAATATGAGCCGACTGAACTTTTCCAACATCAAATGAAACAGCTGTTAGATAAAAGCCGTCCTGATAGTTATTTATTAATGAAGGTTAATCAAGTAAAACAACAAAGCGACACCTCAGATACTTGCGGGTGGCACTCAATGCGATTTCTTTTAGAGCGGGCGAAAGGAACCCGTTTTAAATTTGCCAGTGGATGGACTGATTTGAAAGAAAAGGAGGCGGAGGAGTTAAAAGCCCAGAACGGGTATGGTTTTGATACATTCATATGAAGTAATTAAAACAAAAAAATATATTTTCCTGTATATATGAACACCAAAAAACCGGAGGTGCGATGGAATATAAGGGCGGACGAAGTAGCGGTATCTATTACATAAATAGCAAAAATAGGATCAACGGCACAGATAGCGACTTTACACACTCCATTGATATGAAAGGGTTAGATAACCCGACACATTGTAAAATTTTACATATCTATGTGCCGAAATCGTATTATTCGGTGGCTTCACCATACAACACTTTTACTCTGAGTGAAAATGGCAACGAGGTACTCATTACGATACCCGAAGGCAACTACACAATGAACAACTTAAAAAATAAGCTGGCCGAGGTGCTAACAGCAGAAAGCCCCAACGACTACACATACACAATAACAAGCAACAACACGAACACCGACCCAGAAGACGGTAAGCTATTATTTACCGTGGCGAACAATCCCATTAACATCCAACCTCGGTTTGTATTTGACGACGAAACTCGCATCCACGAAATTATGGGGTTTGAGCGGTCCTCTACTTATTTCTTTGCTAATAATAACCTAAGGTCGCCAAATGTCATAATATTGACTGGCGAAAAAACATTGTATCTACAAAGCGACCTCGTTGGCGAAGGTGATAACCACATGCTCCAAGAAATATACACCGCAAATGAAATCCCGTTCGGCTCTGTCATATATGATGGAAGCGGGTCGGAGTATGGCAAAAGACTAGGACGAGTAGGAATTTCAAAAGTTGATTCAATTCCTCCCACGGTGGTAATAGGTATAGTCGCAAGACTTTCGCGAGCAGTAAGTTTGTTAAGCGAATACTTACCGCGAATGAGCTCGCTCTGGCTGTGTGTAAGTTCTCCTCCATATTGGACGGGCATTTTTTGCAAGTGCTTTTTTTCAAAAACCACTTACGATCTCAAAAACGATTTTTAAAAGGTCGCTATATATTGTAATACGAGAAAAAATTAAATAATTCTTAAATTAAATTAATTGTAAACTTACGATCTCAAAAACATATATTTTTACTGTGCGGGGTTATAGGGGGAGCAGGCCCCTATTAACGGTTTTTCAACAAATTAAAAAATGAATTAAATAAATCAAAATAATTCGTCTCGCGGTAAATCAACAATGTCATTACAATACCCAATCCGTTTAGGTTTATTGGTTGGTCGTTTTCGTCTGTTAAGTAAAACCTAAATACATTGTTTGAATTGGCGGATTGAACCTTGCGAGGTCTGTTTTGCGATTTACCTACAAACCAAATCCGCCTAATGCTGGTGGAAGGTATAACCGAATTCCTATGGACTGCCTGCCAATGATTAAGACGATTGAACTGCGAAGCCGAAGCGGGCAGTATCTGTGTAATCTTCAACATGTGGGAAATTACGCTAAGATGATTTGGAAGCCTGAGATTTCCTATGATAGATTTATGGCTTTGGATAACCACGGTGCTGGGTCTTGTTATGGTGCTATGCTTCAAAAGTGTAATGTGCTGAATGATACACAAGCCTCGCCTGCTAGAAAGGCTATGACAGATGCTGGCTATGCTAACTTACTAGATAATGGTTTGACTGCTTTCACAGCCATTGGTGATACTAGTGCTGGTAATGAATCCGCCCATATTGCCACTCGTATAACCGAAATGGTGCGAACATTGGGGTCAAGAGTTCAAGATTTCGCATCACAGCCACCTATCACAGCCCGCCGTCATAATGATTTGCTCATTGCTAACGGAACTGGTGTTGCTTCTGTTGTAAATGTCTCTTATGAGGAGGCTAAGTATTTTGAAGGTGGTGCTGATAACACCGATACTCCCGTTATCAATGTGTCTATTCCTCTTGGTATGCTTTTTGGAACCATTTTTGAAATTGATAAGACTATCGGCTTTAATGAAATTCTTGATTTGAGGATTGTGTGGGAGGGCACGAACAAAACCGTATTTTATGGAACGGATGCCCTTAGTGTTGGAGCAGGAGCAACTCTGTTCGGACAGCCCGCAGAGGTTACCAACCTTAACTTATTTCTCGCTGTTGAAACTGACCCTAATGTTATCTTGGGTGTTCAACAAAAGATTGCGGGTGAAGGCTTTTCGTTCAAGACCGAATACCCTCTCTCTTGGAAAACTAATCTCGCGGCGGGCACTCAGTCATTTGTTTTGAAGATGAACCGCTCGCAGGGTGAGAGAATTCGCCGAATTTACACAAGCGGGTTTAATAATACTGAAACTTCAAACACCGCATTTGATTGCGATAACCGATCACAGGCTAAGATTACTTCTTATTACACTACTTTGGATAGTAATAGAATTCAGCAGTTTGATATCGCTTGTGCCCGCGATGAAGACTATATGCTATTGAAGGAAAAAATTAAGGGGTCAGCTATTTGAACTCTAATGAGTATAAGTATAACTGGTTCCACGTTGATTTCTGGGACCACAACCGCCCGCTTTATGACAAGAGAGAAGAAGAGGGTTATGAAGTGGCAGGTCTGTTCTTGGACACCGAACGACGATACGAATGGAGTGCTGAGGGAGCAGTCCAATTGAATTATTATACTTATGCTATTCTTCAAAGGACTGTTGTTGTTAAGGGAATTGAAATTTTGATGTCGTAGTAGGGGCAAGACCCCACAACCCCGCCAGTGAGGTAATTATTAATTTTGTTAGTTAATTTATTTTTTTGATAATATAGGAATTTACACAAAACCATTTTTTGAGGTTGTAGGAGGTTTTTTGTAAAAAAAGCTCCTACTATGTCTCACCAGCGAAATTTAGTAGCACAAAATCCAGACGGACTTCGTAAATGTCAAAGTCGGATATGATGGACACGTAGGTCCCAATATGAAAACCGCCTTCGGTGAAGCATGAACCAGTTCATTAACACCAGTATTACAGGAAATCTTTCCATACACAGTTAATACACGGATATGGACATTAACAGAAACAAAGGCGACAGTTTCATTTGACTCGAATATGGCTAAATTAGAAACAGAAGGAAAGACAAATGCTACTGCGATATTGACGAGCAAAAAAAGAATAAAATACAGAACGGGTATGGGTGTCCTGTGTCGCTTTACTGCCTTATGGGAAACAGATGAAACCAAAGATTATCGTTCATTTATTGGAATAGGAGAAAGTGATGGCAACAACGGTTTCTATTTTTGGAAAGACAATGAGGACGGAATGCTCATCCTCCATTCAATAGCAGGAGATGACAACTTCATACAGCAAGCAGACTGGGATGACCCGTGCGATGGAACAGGAGATATGCCTTACATTGATTGGACGAAGGGAAATGTATTCAATTTCAATACTTGGGCTTTGGTGCTATTAAGTTTTCAATTGAGAACCCCGAGAGTGGCGAATTTCAATTAATACACACTATTAAATATGCGAATACTCATACGGGAGTTAGTCTGAGAAATACAACTTTACCCTTCTCCGCTAATATATCTAATTTTGGTGCGGGCGATGGTGTCCAAATTCTAAAAACTGCTAGTGTTGGTTTGTTTGTTGAGGGTACCAACACTATTAATTCAAGCATATCAAACGAAGCGGAAGGAGAAAAAAAGGCAAGCACCACTGAAAGCCCAATTCTAACCATAAAAAATAAAACAACTTTCAATGGTGTTGCGACTAATTATTCAATCGTTTATCCAACACTAGTGAGCATATCAAACGAAGATAGCAAGGTTAACATAGTGCGAATTGTGAAAACGAGTGGAGCACTGACGGGTCAGAACTTCGTTGATATTGATGCCAAAACTTCAATAGTATCAAAGGACAACAGTGCGACCGCCCTCGGTGGTGCTGTTATTAGCGATGTTATTGTTAAACTTTATGTTAATGCTACTTCTAGCCAACTTATTGACTTGCGAACTTACAACATACAACTCGCTCCTGGCGAAAATCTAACATTTTTACAAAAGTCTGTATCTACTGTTAATAATGGAAGCAATGTAAGTGTTATAGTTAATTTTATTGAAGACCATTGAACCTTTTGAAAAAGCTTCACGAAAACAAAAACAATTAATAAGTTTTTGAGAATCTCCACAAAGCTCCTACAATTGAAGCTGTTTGAATATTTCTTTTTTTAGCTCGGGATAGTTGTCTAGAAATGGTTGCTTCGCCATCCATCTTAAGTATTGGGTATCAAATACAACCACATCGGCGACTGTCTTTCCCTTATATTTCCCCATAGGTATCTTTCCTTGTTCTTGAAGTTTCTTGTTTTCTGATTTGTATTCATTAATGTGCCCATCAAGTACTTGCTTAATTTCTTGTAAAGTAAATGTTCTGTCTTTGTTGCTGATAGATAGCTGTTCAAATTTTTCACAAAGCTTTTGCATCGGTGAGTGTAGAGTAGTGAGTATATAGTTGGCAGTATAAAAAATGAAAAAATTAAATAATTAATATAGGAACAGTGCTTCACCAAAACCGGAGGCATGAGCAATGGATTGCCTTCGTTAAGGCTTACTCTGCTAAGCACAACATAAGCTATGGTGAAGCATTGAAAAAGGCAAGCAAAGAATACAGGAAACAGAAGGGAGGCAGTGCGGAGTTGTCTGAGGATGTCTATTTGTCTTCGTCAGAGAGAAAAGGTGCGGACGGATGGAAGCCAGTCGCGAGCAAAGAAAAATCAACAGTGTATGAAAAGGATGGTAAAGCGATTGTTGCATTTAGAGGCTCAGTAGATAAGCGAGACTTACTAACAGATGTCGCATTAGTAAAGGGAGTGTTAAAAAGAACTCCGAGATATAAAGAAGAGCAGAAGTTGGTTAATGAAGTAATAAAGAAATATGGTACGGATAATGTAGAACTGACGGGTCATTCGCTAGGTGGTACAATAGCAAAAGATTTAAGCCGACAGACGGATGTAAAGGCCACAACATACAATAAAGGCAGTAGCACGAGAGACCTCATTGAAGGAGTAATTGACAGAGTAGCTGTTAAAGTAAATCCAAAAGGTAAGCGGGCGAAGACTGCGAAGCTAACCACAAACTACCGAACCGCATTTGACCCCGTATCATTGTTAGGTGCTACGGCTGTAAATACTAAGTTAGTCAAACCAAAAAAAGGAATTCATACAATCAGGAGCTTTAGTAAGGGCAAGCCCTTACAATCCCAAAAAAAGGGTAGGGGCAAAAAATATATCTATAAAGTTTTTTCATTTAATATCCAAACGGTCTTGTTTCAATCGCATTATCTACAATACCTATAATATTTCTTTTAGTGTAAGTAAAGCTGAATATTTTTTCTAAGTATTCACTCGTTATTTTTTTCTGTTGCTTGTCTCTTGTTATCTTGCTGTTCTCTACTATAACAACTTTACCTGATTTTTCAATTCGTTTAGCAATCAATTTTTCTTACTGTGTCCTAAGCAACTCTAACAATTCATTCTTGCCGTTCTCAATAAGGTCGTTGTTTTTAATTCCAAGTCCGCAACTGATGACACATAACATATTTGGTAAATTTAATGATTTATTGTTTTCATAATTCATACTAAAGCCTTTGACTTTCATACTTGCTTTGCCGTTATCTAAGACATATCCATAACACTTTGGCCCGCCTCCGATAAAGGTCATAATCTTTGCTCCGTGTAGTTCGTCCGTCCATTCGCCTAACAACTTACCCGTTTTCACATCTGTTTCGCCTTTCGTTAAGTCTGTTGTGTATATGACACTGTCGGTATCGTGGTATAGAACTCTGTTGTCTAGTATGTCCATCATCTCATATAGTCTAATCCTCGCGTGGCAAGTCGTAAATAAAGCAACTACAATATTTGTTTTCACGGGGTCGCTTACCGCATCCTGTTTAAGGTCATAACTCGCTTCTATTATTTTGTCGTTAATAATGTTTATGTTTATGTTATCGACTGACTTATCGTTCATTAACTTGTATAAGGTCTCTTTGTCTTTTATCATTTTGTTTTGAGTTTTGTTTTGCTTTTCACCAAACTTGCCCCACAGGCTATTCAAGCACAACTTAGCAACCGCTCGTCGTCCTGGGTTTTCTTCTATTTTGTTTTCGTCCATCTTAATACCCATCTTGACTTCCATACTGTAAATGTAGTTTCTTTTTTGTTCCTCTGTAATACATCCGTCAGGATATCCGCTTGACTCTTGTTTAACCTTTAAGAAAGTTTTTATGTAATTTTTGAACAGGCTACTGCTCTGCTCCTTCCAGTGCCATACCTCATATACCTTAATCAACTTATAGCCTTTGTCTAAGGCTTTGTAGATTTCAGGAGTTGCCCAAGTGCCCGTTATTGCTCGCTCGTTATCGGTGTGCTTACATTCATCCTTTTGCTCAGTCATTCCGCACTTGTCGCATAAGTAATACATCAGTTTTCCTCTATCAGCCTTAGGTAAAACGGGGTGTAGTAATTTTCTGGGCGGTAGCATCTTAACCTTAGCCACTCCGAAATATTCTCTGTTTATGATTTTGTTTTTCATGTCTTTTCGGTCGTCGTCATTTGAGGGCAGTATGATTTCGTGGTGTCCCCTAGGGTAAAGGTCGTAAAACATAACGGTAGGATACAGAGAGCATATGTCAATGTATTTTGCGTATTCGCTGTTATGTCTAGACTTCCAATACAATGTTAGAGCATCCGTTCTACCTCCAAACATCGCCTCTCGCGGGTTCAGTCCTTCTTGTTCAGTAATTCGTTCGTTCGTATCTTCCGCTAGGCTTTCACTTGTTTTCATCAATCTCCATTCACATTCCCAGATAGTAATAACTTTTGATACTCCAAAAAGTTTGCTTAATAAAACTTCTCTTTCTTTTGTTTTTTTACATAGTTCTCCCATAGTCTTATTTTTTTTAATATTCAATGTATTGCTGTTGTAGCATTTCTGACATCCGTGCCAATGACACCCGTAAAACTCATAAGCGGTTTTCGTCTTATCGTCCCAGCCATCAACATAAACATTTGACTGTCCTAAATTAAACATTTTTTCACCGCCATTGAATGCGTGTTTGATATCCGTTTGGTCTAACCTGCTTCTGTAAGCTATCCATTCAACACAAGCCCGAGAGGTAATCCTGTTTTGCTTTTCCGCCTTCAACACAGCAATTGAATTCTCTGGCATAAACTTAGCACGATACAAAGCCATAACACAACTTGCAATAGTTGTATATTGAAACGGGTCAATACCGAATTCTAAAAACTGCTTTCTAAAATCCATACAACCCCTTCTCAATATATCAACATCGCTATGACAGTATTCAGCGATTTCCTTCTGCATATCAAATGTGTTGTTTCTTTGGCTTTCATACCATTCTAAGAATTCCGCTCTCTTCTTATCTTTCATCGTGTCGTAGC
This sequence comes from Paulinella micropora, assembly GCA_019918135.1. Lineage (NCBI taxonomy): Eukaryota > Cercozoa > Imbricatea > Euglyphida > Paulinellidae > Paulinella > Paulinella micropora. The sequence goes on from WBZZ01001917.1 coordinate 253,162, forward strand.
CGTAGTGCTTTTTATGAGGCATCACACCAACATAGTTTTTATTCTTGTCAGTATTGAAGAAGTGAGGGAAGAAGCCCTTTTTAAGTTCTTTCAATCCGAATGTTTTAGGAAAATCAGCCAGAGGCATCGTAAGGAAACTCAAACTATCAATGAAGCGGTATTTCTTCAAAGTCATCATCATTATCTTACCGCCTTGATATATGACGAATGGTGCCTGTCCGTTATCCACTAACCATTTAAGAATAAACTGGCAGTCATAACCACGACTGTGATGAGCAATGAATGTAAAGTCGTTGTGCTTAGATTCAAAAGCCCACTTACAGAAATCATCAATGTTCTTATGAATGACGGGTGGTTCCTTAGCATCGAAATACTGACTTTCCGCGTGATTGACTATGTGCTCGCCCGTATCCTGTGTCGCCTCAAAGTCAAAGAATATGTATTTCTCTGAAAACGGAAGTATCTCTTTCTTCACGATTTCGCATTGGTGTTCAAGTGGTTTCAGTTCCTTACAATTACGGCATTTCGCATATCCGCATTTGTGTTCGTCCTTTCTCCTGTAATTAAGTCCGCACGTAAGACGTTTCGCTTTGATATCGCAATTCGCCCTCTTGTGGTTGTTGAAACATACCGTATTTGGAAACTTTCTATTACACGAATAGCAATCAGTCCAATTGCTTTTATCGTTAATACCCTTACAGTCTTTGGTTTCGCAGATATTACATTTAGCTTCGCAGGCGTGCCTTTCTTTGTATCCCCTTAGACATAACTCACAGAAGTTTTCTTTACATACCATAGACTTCATATTGGTTATCGCATCGTAGTGGTTCTCTGTCTTAAGTATGTAAAGGTTAGTAAGTCGTTTGCCAGCCTCATCAAGTAAATCTGTCTTATAAACAATCTTGTCAGGGAATTCAACCATAACCAGATTGTATTTAATGTGGCTAGCAAAAGTTTTAATTTCAGGAATACCGCACACATCCTGAATGACTTTCGCTTCTTCGTGCAACTTAATAGCCATCTCCTCCTGTATCTTTCGTCCCATCATTATTTTTCAATTTTTGCTTTTACTACAACAATTGCTCTGGCTAAGCATATGTTGTCTGTATTATTAATTTGAATTACTCCTCTCTTTTTATATACATCCAATTTATTAATTACTTGAAGCCTCGTTCCGCCCGTCTGCATTTCAACAGATTTCAAAACGAATCTAAACGTATCCATATTAGACCCATTTTCACCTTTATAAAGGCTTTCATTGCTTTGAAATAATGCTGACAATCTTTCCAAAACATCTCTGACAGAAATCTGATTAATAGTCTTCAAACCCATAGATACCGCTCCATAGTAATCTACAAACTTGATACTTACACTAACCATACTACTTTGCATCTGTCTTTTGATAAAGTCGTTCAGTATTATCTCAATGAACTGTAGAATATCATTCATACTAAAAGAAGTGAAGTTTCCTGTAAACCTAACCCAATACTGGCTTTCATTAATACCCAGCACGTGCTTCTTTCTATCAACGTGTTTGATTTCGTAGTTCGCATACCGCATTAAGTCTTTCACCTTTTCTTTTCTTTCTCTCACTTTCGCTTCAAACTGCGGTTGTTCATCTACTGGTAAGGGTGATGCTTCTGGCATAGCATGAAAGTAAACAGCACCTCTTACTCTGTTCAAGTAATTTTGAGCCAATGTTGTATCCACCTTATACTTTCTTTTATACCCCTCAGGTATTATGTAAAGCACATCATGACCCCTGACCCTTTTGATTTCATAATTAATTTTTTGTTCCCTAAATCTGTCCAACCTATACTAAATACCGTTGTAAGTGTG